>LR750207.1:222277-377668 GCA_902729485.2 Mus minutoides | reverse complement strand
CAGAGACATGCACAGATACACAGGCCAGCAGTGTGGACGCAGTGACATGCACAGATACACAGGCCAGCAGTGTGGACACAGTGACATGCATAGGTACACAGGCCAGCAGTGTGGACGCAGTGACAAGCACGGGTTCACAGGCCAGCAGTGTGGACACAGTGATGGCACAGGTGCACAGGCCAGCAGTGTGGACACTGAGACATGCATAGGTACACAGGCCAGCACAGCTGGGAGAGCTTCCCAGGGCTCAGCAGTCAGGGGCTGGAGTGAGTCCCAGCCCTATCTGCCTTGTTGAACATATCTCCTCCTGGATCAGCAGTTTCCATACCTCCCCAGGATAAAATGACAGTGTCATACACCTCACTGAGTGACAGCTGCCAAGAGAACACACTCTAAGTGGTCAACTGTGCAGATAACCACATGACACTAAGATTTAGCTCACCAGAGAATGCCCAGGAACCCACCCACCTGCCTACTCATGCCTTAGTACAAGCCATGAACTAACTTGGCGTTAGGCTAACTCTTCGTCCTTCTCTGCTCCTTAGAGAAAGGACTCCACACACTACTACCTAGAGACCCAAACAGGTGTAGTACACACCCTTTGGCTTATCCTGTGACACAAAGAAACACAAACACAAGTAATGTTCCTGGGTGTGCGCTGTCAGGCGCGCTCGCTCTTCCATAGACTTGGAAATGAGAGGAGGAGGAGGCAAGGGAAGGCTAGGCTCAGTGGGCCCTGCGCAGCTCCGAGCGGGTCTTCCATCTCCCCATCCTGCCCTTCTTGCTATTCTAGTCCTTCAGTCTTCCTGGCAACCCTGTTACCACGGAATCCAGCAATACTTGCCTTGCCACTTGTGCGAGGCAGTTCTTGCTGTGTGAAGCTAGGAATTGTGGGTGAGAAAAGTGGCTCCTAAAACAGGAGAAAGATAAGCGAAGCACTGGACAACTTCAAAGCACACACAACAGCAAATCCAGTGCCAGCCAGCAGCCAGAGGCACATCAAATGTGGAGGCTGGACCATGTGCAGAGGGGGCATGGGGTGAGCGGGGCAGTTCACAGGGACTGTACAGCTAATCAAAAGTCAAGGAGACGCAGAGGACTCATGGAGGCATTGCAGACGCATCTTTCTGAGGCCGGTGGCGCTAGGGCATTCTTTCCTTTAAATTAGCCTTTACTGGGGCCTCTTGTGGCAGACGCTGAGAAAGAGCAGAAGTTCAGGAGGAGCACATTACATACCACAAGTAATTTTACTGTTGGGAGGTAAGCTCAAGTTGGCGTGGCGTTGGACACACGGAGGAGGGAGCAGGGAAGCAAGATCCAGCCACAGTGAAAAGCAAAACACAAAACCCACAGTGACCTCATGCTTGGTACTGGAAACCCACGCAAGGTAGCGATGCCATGGGTCTTGAAGGATTATCTGCAACTACCACCTTCCTACACTAGCATAAGCCCTAACTGCCTTCTATGGGTCCTTGAACCCACAGATGAGGGTAGTTCTTATACCAAGTTCAAAGATGGACAGCTCGAGAACAGCAGCCTGGTGGCTCTGAGCCGAGCACAGCTCACAGCCACACGTTCAGCATCATTTTATAAAATAAACACAAATTGATTCCTGCAGGCACTTTGCAGGGTGTCATCAGAGCTATCTGTCTACTTCAAAATATGCATCAGGGACAAGCACTGACAGTGTCTACGACGCACAGCAGGAAAACCAACCGTATCATCCAGTCACACAACTCTCAATTTTTCCAAGTTTCACCTCAAAAGTGTTAGTGTTCGCTGTAATCTGAACTACCCAACAGTGTGTACCTCTCAACTTCAGGAAAGCAAGTCTTTAACAGAAATATTTAACATGTTACGGAAACAGAAATATTTAGCATGTTATATAAAATGTTTTTCACAGAAATGTACAACATGGGACTTCTCATCACATTTGCTGCATTTCTAACAAAAGCATAGTGCTCTGTAACAGCAAGACCAGAACTGCGCAACAGTCTATACTATCTAACGCTCTATACTATGCAACGCTCTATATTCTAATCTGCATTGTAAATCTCCATACTATCAAACATCAACAAAGTGTGGCAGAAAAAAAAAGCACTATGCAGCTTTCACTGTGTAGCCCCTACCCTGCCCCCCAAGGACCTCAGATCCAGGAACAACAGCTCACTGACAAAAGCCCCACACGGCTTAAATCTAAACAGAGCCTGGCTTTCCTGTGTGCAGCAGCTGGCAGGGAGAAACAGCCCAGTGACAAGCCACAGCGTAAGTTCCTCACAGCCACTGGGTGGCCAGTTTGGCTGGCACTGTGAGGCATCTCACCTCGCTTAGCCTTGCTCATTTCATAAGAGCACTTTGAACTGTGCAAACGATTCCACTCTTCTCTCAGGAACTAAACAGAGCATCAATAACTGGACTGAATGATGGCTGTGATGAGGAAGGTGTACATACAGCCCTGCAGCCTGACTGTGCAAAGCTCACACACCTCACTATCCGTGCACGCCTACATTTGCTTCCCAAAAGAAAACCTTTTCTTTCCCAAACTGTGGTTTCTACCACTCAGCATACACACTGTCAGTTTAATGAAGGCAAGATAGCCTGAAGGGTAGCAAATGGCTATCAGCTACAAGCATTTATCTAGATTCTATTCTGGCTGACTATTCATTATCTAAAACCTAGAACTACAAACTGTGTAAGTACTAACGGTGCACTAGACATCTGACCTCAAGTGTTGGTCTCAGGTCAAAACACAAGTAAAATTCCTGTATTAAATCCCTGCAGACTGTGTGTGTCAGCGTCCGGTTTAGAGTCCCACACCTTGAGACGCCCCATTTTATAAATGCAAATATGATAAAACCTGAAGATCTCAATCTGGCCTCATATATTTTAGGAAAGGAGTTCTCAACTATACTTAGAGATAAGTGACTTAAAGGTAGTCTTTTAAGATATATAAATTCTAGCACCAAGAGTGGGGGCTAGAGAGATGACTTGGCAGTGAAGAGTGTGAACTGCTTATGCAGAAAGCCCAACTTCAGTTCCCGGCACTCACTCAGGGTAGCTTACGTCTACTTGTAACTCCAGCTCCAAGGAATCGGACACTTCAGGACTTGGAGGGCACCTACACTCAAGTGCACACAGGCACATAATTAAAGAATAAGTGATTTCTGAAAGAGAGTACACATCAACTAAATCCAAAGCCTTATTTGGCTATCAGCACAGACAAGCTGTTTTGCTTTAAGATGCATGTTTCCCTTCCCAGCATGCAACACAACATGATACTGCAGACCTTCTGGAAAGAGACTAGGACAACAAAGCAGAATGCAGCTGAACTTTGTGAAGTAGTCAACGTTTCATCAAAAAGACAAGAAAGAGATGAGGGATATCAAGGCAAAATAAATAGAGGCAAAATGTAGAGGTCAGGGGTCCCTTAAAAGGTGATGTCAGGGTCCAGGACAGCAGCGTGGTGCTCTGCCACACAGAAGAGGTTCTTGCAGGAGAGATGCCACAATGGACCAAGTTACCAGCAGCCTGGACCTGTATTTTTAATCTAGCACTCAGGGCACACCTGCTGAATGCATCAACAGCTCAGAGGCCAAAGCCCCACAGTCCCTTAAAAGGAACTGAACCAGAGAAACCCGTCAATACAGGAAAAGCAAGCAAAACCAAATAGGACCCCTCAGGTTGCCCTACAGGACTAGACAGAGACTTGCGAGTTCTCCTGGCCCAGGATCCTACACCTGCCCTACAGGACTAGACAGAGATGTGTGGGTTCTCCTGGCCCAGAACCCTACCAGGGGCAGAGAGAAGCAGCTGTTTCTGCAAAGGGGACACCAGAGGAAAGTTTTAGCAAACAGCTGGCAAAGCAGGCCTGAGGCTGGGAGACAAGTGGGACTAAGGAACCCAGACCCCCAGAGGCATCCAGAGACCCAGAACCCAGGCAGGCTCTCCTCTCAGTAGAGAAGGCACCTCAGATGAAAGTCCTGAACACACCAAGTGGCAGACAATTCATTGTGTGCCACAGCTCTAATGCCCAAGCAGACCTCAAAGACACAGACCACAGGAAATCACGCCACCTGCATCGCACACCCTCCCATGCTCAGTCCCACTGTCCCTTAGGCCCTGTGCCTTGCCTTTGGTCATAGGTCACTAACTTTCACAGTTATTTTTATAGAAATCCTAATGTCTCAACGTGTTTAGAATGTAGTCAAGACTAGCATTAGTTCATCTCACTTTGGCCTACTTTGATTTCACAAAGCATTAATATCATAAGTCGAAGGATTCATTCTGGTTTACTGTAGTGACAGAGGGCCCACTCAATGGCAATGCAGTCTTTAAGCTACAAGGAGCTTTATATGGAAATCAGAATTTGTGCATGACCTGGCCTCCTGGCACATTTCAATGTTTCCCATTTTCTGTTCAATACCACTAAATGCTGAGATTTGAATATATACAGAAAAAAAAAGTAATTAACTGAATTCTAAGGAGTTGTTGTTGTTATTGTTCTTACTACTAGTAGTATAAAATCACTTTTTGAAGAAACAATCAAACCTGAAAAATGAATGTTTTCATTGGTCTGTACATCATGTACGTGGAATTTAATGCAGTATTCATAAGCAGACTTTCAGTCAGACCACCGTCTGGTTTTAATATAATAAACAAAAGTGTGTTAATATTTTGTTAGATTTGTGCTTGAGCCCACTCACTGAGCAGCCATCCTATCACCCAATAGTGCCATCCTATGAACGACACCGTGCAAGGTACCAGGGTAAACGGAAAGGCAAGCTCCCTGCTCCCAGTTAAAGCTTCCTCCAAGTCGGTAAGAACAGCCTGCCCAATGTCATGGCACACACAGGCTCAGCCTACATGCCATCTTGGGAAGAATGGTGGGCGAGAAGAAGAAGAGGAGAGAAAGGCTTCATGCAAAGTCCTGGAGCAGGAGGCCTGCCAGCTCAGGCTGGACGAGGCAATTCCTGGTAACAGCTGCATGTGACCATCGGGTGACATCAGTATCCTCAGGCTGAAGTGAGCGAGGATAAAGAAGCTTCGTTACTCAGCACAGTGCTTAATGTCTATCTCTGCCCTATTTGGACTCTAGAAGGGTCTGCCTTACTAGAGGGAAAATGTTTGCCAAGTCACTAAACAATACAAACCGAAAATCAATGCCTAAAACTGAGCAGTTTAGAATTGAAAAAGGATGACAAGGAAGCTGGGGAGACGCCATGTGATGATGTACCAAACACCAAGTCCCGGACACTTGCTTTAACGCTCTGCTCAACAAGAAGGAAAGAAATCTGAGGGGCCAGGGCTGAAGTTCCGAGTCTGCCCAGCACTCCTTCCACCACCACACACTTCAGGGTCGCAGACCTCAGAGAATCATGGTGGACATCAGAGGTTTGTTTACTTTGTCTCAGTACCTTCTAAAACTAAGACAGAGAATAAAGGGGAAGCATTATTATTATTACTACTACTATTATTATTAAAATAATACTTGTGTAAAACCACTCTTAGATTAAGCATCCATTCGCTATTCAAACACCAAGAAGCCACAGGATGGGACTCAAGGAAGCCAATGCACATGGAGAACCTCATCAGACTCCCACTGAGCCCAGACAGGCTCCTAGGACCAGGCACAGATACCGACCACTCTGCAGCAAAGATGCCACTGTTGACAGGAAAGAGAGCAGACAAGCACATGGACATTCCTGTTGTCAGTGTCCCAAAGGCTTTGGCCAAGACATAGAGAACACTCTCAAATCAGTGTTTTCCTCTGCACAGCACTCACGGTCCTAGTACCGTCGAAAGTGTAAATCACCTGGACCAGCACTCACAGTCCTAGTACCGTCGAACGTGTAAATCACCTGGACCAGCACTCACGGTCCTAGTACCGTCGAACGTGTAAATCACCTGGACCAGCACTCACGGTCCTAGTACCGTCGAACGTGTAAATCACCTGGACCAGCACTCACGGTCCTAGTACCGTCGAACGTGTAAATCACCTGGACCAGGACTCCAGCTTTCTCTGTCACTCACAAATGGCCTGACCCTGTGCAGCCTTGCCGAGAGAGCCTAGAAGCCCATCTGACTCAGGCTTTCTCTACTGCACACTGTATAACACCCAAAAGCACTGTGCGAGACTGCTTTCCACCCTGCCCACTGCAGAAGTAAGTAAACAAGATCCTTCTGTGGAGTTTGCTCGGTGTGCTCCCTTTAGTAAGCACTTCTTTAATCCGCCACCTATGACCTGTCTGGCACTGGGCTAGCTAGGTATTGCAAAGAACAAGACATGAAAATAAGCTATGGTATTCCTGACCTGCAAAATGTCACCACCTTTGTACACAATAAACACGAAGCCAGAAAAGTTATTAGATTCAGCCCTGCTTGTACATCTCTGTTAGCAAGTAGCCTTTCTTCTTGCAGATTATCAAAAGGGTGGAGGGCTCACTTACTTTCTAGTCATCAAATTCATTGAGATAAACTATAAAGGCATTTCTAGTGTATTAGAAATACAAGAATGGAAATCTCAACTATAAAGCAAAAAGAAAATTGCCATTCAGGGGAAGGAGAATCATTACGAAGGATGGCTTCAAGAGAATGAGATTTAGTAAAACCTACTATTTCTGATTTGCTCCAGAGTCTAACATAATACTTTAAAAAATTAGCATACAGATTATGTTCAAACACAGCACAATTCTTATACACCTATCCATGTGATGTATGCCCCATGTTAAATACAGTTTTCAAGGGCTTTCTATTTTCCTGGCATATTGAGAATTCATGTTCCATGGATTCTAAAATACCACACAGATTGATCTTTGACAAGACTTAGTTCAAACAAGCTCTTATAAATATAGCTGGAAAGCACAGGGAAAATTTAAGCTATGGATATAAAAGACAGAGAATGAGCTTTATCTCAGTTAATTAATGTGCTAATATATCTGTTACCCCAAGGCCTAAAGTAAGGGTGTATTCAGGTATGCTCAGCCTCTGGAGCCCCAGGGTGCTTTGCATTCTGCGTTAGGCTGGGTCTGCCATAAACAGTCATTTCACAGGAAGCTGTGCCAGAACCCTGCCTCTGCACACAAGCCCAAAGTCGGGCTCTGAGCTTCGCAGCACCACAAATGTGCACTGCTGGCACGGGCAGAAGAATGGTGTTCTCCAAAACGCACAAAGCTCTCCCCAGATTTGTCTGCTGTCACATGAGAGGATGTGGTCCAGGACAGTAGGGGCATTCTAGCCACCCGATGTCCCTCTTCAAGGACACCATAATCCAGGAGTTATATCTAGAATTGTCTGGGTAGACGAGAGCAAGCATGAGTAACAGACTGAGTCCCCAGCCATGCAGCCCACAGGGATGGTGACCCTCTGGGAAAGACGAGCATGGGCATCCTTATCCATGGCTGGCCCTGCTCCAGCCTCAGTTTACTGCACCATTCACAATAGAGCTAGTAATAATTATAGTTGTCAGTTGTTATGTTTTATAACAAGGAACACTGAAATATTATAGAAGTGATATTCTTAAAATATTTTCAACAGATGTCTAAAGTTGTTAAATGAGACTCTACTACTTTCTCAGAACTAATTTTTCCCACAAGATAATGTCATTAAGGAATCCATTTTAAAGTTCACTTTAGACAATTTTATCTCTTCATATCCTATCTCTCATTATTTCTGGATTTCTGCTCACATACCCTCAAGTCTGGTATTAGTGAAAAGAGCAGAGTAGACACGGTCCCCATGTCCAGCCAACCCCTCAGACAGCCAGATCAATATGAACTATAGAGGCCCTTAACCCCGGCTCACTGTTTTCAGTAAATTAGGTTTATTTGGATTACTGACCTACAAACTCATTAAATATGGAATTCTGCCAATATTTATAAAGCAAATATAGTAAATTATACTGAGCGCTTTAATGTACAGAAATGTACAAATTAATCTAAAAAAAGAAAGAAAGAAAACCATAATATCCCTCCCTTTTGACAGGCAGAGCCTGAAGCAACAAAAAAGGGGTGACCGCTTCCTGAGCTAAGGGGTGACCGCTTCACAAGCTAAGGCCTACGGATGTCAGGCAACATTTGGGGCTTGTTGTTTGTTTGTTTGTTTGTTTGTGTTTTGTTGTATTTCTTGGTTGTACAGGAAGTATCATTAGGGAAATTTTCTAAAGTTACTACGAGAATATGGCCTTTGACACAAAGTTGACTACAAAGTTGCAAGTCTTTAAACTCATTCTTAAAACATACAAATATTTCATACAATAAATGTCAATTTAAAAGAAATGAACATCCTGAATGGAAACAGATACTTTAAGGAAGACTTTTCAATGAGTAATTTTTACAAGCTATGACTTCCTTAAAAATGTGTATCATCACCATGATTGCTATTCTGAGACTGACACCTTTTTAGAACAATGTAGCTGAACTCTTTAAAAATCTTCCTAGTCCACACTGATATAACAGAAAATACCACAAGAATCATTAAAACTAGACCCAAAATTCGTCTTTAAATCTTATCTTTTAATCTCCCCACACTCCTCAGAGACACAGTCCTATGTAGTTCAAGCTGCCCTGGAATACTATGTAGACCAGGCTGGCCTCAAACTCACAGAGATGCACCTATCTCTCTGTCTTCTGAGTGCTGGATGAAAGGTGTGTGACACTAAGCCCAGCTTTTTAAATATCTAAAGAGATATCATATATAGTTCTAGGTGGCTTTGTACAAAAATAAATAATTCACTATTAAGTTTTGTCTTAAGTACCCCTCCACAATGCTTACATTGGCAATCTACCCCTCGTGGCCGCAGTGAGGTGGCAGGAGCTCACCCTTTGGGGAGTAATTAGATAGTCAGCTTTAAGGAGAGCCCTTTTTCATGAGACTTCAGACCCAGGTGGTCCCCTGTCTTCCAGGTGAAAGCACAGGCAGAAAGCAGGGGCCATGCACCAGGAAACAGGTCCTGGCAGCACGTTGGTCTTGGACTACCACATTGTAAGAATAAATGTCTGTGGTTTATCAGCCGCTCCATCTGTGATGTTTTCCACATACAAACAAAGTAGAAAACAAAGATCAGATGTCGTTCTGATATGCCCTACCCGGGTACTACTGATGCAGCTGATTAGGAAATCACACATTCCAGTGTCCTATCTAGGCTACCCTTCCATAGCAAACAATGTGCTTGCACCTGTACTATCAAGATGAGGGCCCCATCCTTCTCAGCCCAGTTTGCATCCATGTAAAGGGGCTCTCAGCACACACTCCTGCCCTTAGCAGGTAAATCTTCTAGCCAACACCAACTACCAGGTGTACCTCCAAGTCCAGCAGGGGACCTTGCCTGGCCCTCTGCCTACCACAAGCACCCCTTGCACAGACTGTTATCCAATGAGATAATTGCCTGTGCTGCTTTCCAGGAGCTCCAGGAATGTCCCAGACAACAGTGTCAACTGTTGACATCTAGGGTTGAAGGTGAAGGAGGGTTCCCCAGAGGATGCTCCAGCACATACTCCAGAAAGTCCACAGCTACAGGAATAGTTACAGGGGAAGTACAAGGCTGATGAATGAGAGTATGAAGGACAGTCTGCCTAACACACCCTTTGTCAGGAGCCAGAAGTGTGGTAAGTGCTTAGAGCAAGGGAAGGAAAGGAATGTGCCAATGGACCACTTACACGAACACGTGCGCACATGCACAGAGAGAGGTGGGGGAGGGAGGGATGGGGGGGGGAGAGGGAGATCCACATATTGTTAATGCGAAATACCTCTGAAACAAATAGCATTATAACAACTCTTTTTATTAAAAAAAAAAAAGATTTATTTATTTATTTATTTATTTATTAATTATATGTAAGTATACAGTAGCTGTCGTCAGACACTCTAGAAGAGGGCATCAGATCTCATTAAGGATGGTTGTGATTCACCATGTGGTTGCTGGGATTTGAATTCAGGACCTTCCAAAGAGCAGTAGGTGCTCTTAACTGCTGAGCCATCTCTCCAGCCCGTAACAAGTCTTATTATCCTGTGTGAGATGTGTTGTGTAGGTTAGTGATATTACAGGACAGACTGTGATCACAAGTAATTTTAGGATGTCTGCACAGAGAGTGAAGTATATTAAGTCATATTTAAATGAAGTAACTTCCAAGACACTCACAAAAGAGAACGCATTTTCATTTTCTGTGAACAATCAAAGCCACTCAGGAAAAACAAAAACAAAAACAAGACAGAATATAGCCAACTCTTTGAGGCTGTTGATTACATTTAATGTCTGTAAAAATTCTGTTTATTGGACAGATTATCACCCACAGTTGTGTACACATTCACAGAAGTTACAAAAGTCTGTACGGAGCAGGAGAAAACACCAATCAGACCTCAAGGTATGGAAGAAGCCAAACTTCTACCTTTATGACTTACACATTACAACCTACAGAGACATCTGCAGGAAGATAGCAGGTTCAAGCTCACATCTAGAGTCATTCCCTCCTAAACAAAATGGCAATACAGCTTGCTTCTTGTTGCCTGCTCTGTCTGCTCTTATAACAAACTCCTGAGTACAGGAACAACTGCAACAAAATGTTAGAAACATAAACAGACGGACAGACAGTGACTACCTGGGCTGCTTACATGCAGCGTACCAGGAAGGCTGGCAGAGCGTTGGAATTTGATGGGCCTGGATACAGGCAAGGGCAGAGCAGCAGCTGGTGGGCACAGATGCGAGGGGATGCAAAAGGGAACTATAGCCTAAACATGGAAGGAAGAAGCAATGACCAAGAAGATCCTCTCCCATGAAGTACAGCTCGTCCTTCTTCATCCTGGAAGAAGCCAGTTTTACTCCTGTAAGATGGCTAAGCAGAAGCCCCAGAAGCACTGCTTTAATCCACCAGCAGCAGCTGCTGAATGCTAAGATCCTGTTTGTTAAGAACATGCCAGCATCCTCTTCCTGGGTTAATATCAGGCCAACCCAACAGAACAGATATAAATGTAAACTTAGGTGGGACCAACTTCCATCCCCTCTCCACACAATCAGCAACCAATACCCAGCAACCCGATCTCTCCTCAGAAACTCAGACAACCTGAGACTTCTTGGTTCTTCAAGAAAGTACCTAACATAAAATAGAATTAAAAAAAAAAAAAAACTAAACAGAGACATAATAGAAGAAAATGAAACTGTGTAAAACAGAGCACAGTCAATTATGTTTCAGAGAAAAGGGGTTTTCTGAAATAAGAACAGGATTGTATTAAAACAAACAAAGCAACAAGGAAATTAAGGATAAGAAAGGGAAGGTTTGAGAAGATGAAAAAAGAGCTTTTGTAAATTAAATATATAATGCTGGAACTGGGAGTCATCTAGAAAGGGAAACCAAGAGAAAAAAAAAAGAAAAGAAAAACAGAAGAGAAATTACCCTAAGCCCCAAACCAGAAGCGACAGCTACACAGCTGAGGGGACTGAGGGGTGTTGGTGCTCCCTCAGGCCTCACAGGAGCAACTGAGTGGCCATCCTAACAAGAACAGTAAGGGAAGAGACTAATGAAGGGAAGAGCTGACGTGGGAGATGAAAGAGTCCCAGGGTGTTTGTGTGACTCAGAGTCGGGGTGCACGGCCAAAGAAGCAAGCTTGAAGGCAATGCTAAGCTGCTTTCATCACAGAGCATCTAAGGTGAAGGTAAAAGGTGTACCTCAAAGATGGAAGACTTACCAGAAGAATCAGTTGAGGGTTAAAGGGTTCCTACAGGGGAGGGGCCAGAGGAAGAAGGACAGTGATTGATAACTATCTATCTCTGAGGGCTACAGCTCACGTCCTGGTTAGGATTTCTATAGCTGAGATGAATCACTGACAAAAAGCAAGCTGGGGAGGAAGTCAGGACAGGAACTCACACAGGGCAGGAATCTGGGAGGCAGCAGCTGATGAAGAGACCCTGGAGGGATGCTGCTTACTGGCTTGCTTCCACTGGCTTGCTCAGCCTGCTTTCTTATAGAACCCAGGACCACCAGTCCAGGCATGGGCCCACCCACAATGCACTGCAACCTTCACCATTAATCACTAAATAAAGAAATATCATAAAGGCCAGTCTATAGGAGAAAATGGAGACATTCTCTATAGGCTCCCTCTGCTCTACTGACTCTAACTGAGATCAAGCTGACATAAACTAGCCAGCACAGTACAGAACCATGAACCTCACTGATCATTTTCACAGATCACCTTGGTATAAATAAAAACTTTTCAAAATTATGATAAAACAGATTCTGGATGGTTGCAAGAAAGGAAAGCTAGGGTCATAAGCCAAAGTCACACAGTACCATGCTTTATAAGCTACCATCATTTAAGAGCAAGCTCAGAAGCCCTGGGAGACACTGAACACTGAGGGCTTTTTGCTGCTCAAAGCATGTGCCTGAAAAACAAGATAACAATTTATCAGAGCACATGCGCTCCTTTTCTACCTCAGAGGCCTGAGAGATTACTCATTTTCAGAATACAAAGAAGTTGGAAACTACAATTCCCACTGTACCTTGCAAGCCTATCCAATTACTTAAAGCAAAGAAGGCTGCTATGAGAGAGATCTGCTGGTTTATAAGCCATTTTCAGTGACTGTCTTATTTAGTCATAATTTTTCATTCTCACTTGAAGATGGAAAAAAATAAATAAAACAAATCACCTGCGAGTATCAAACAGTCCTCTAGTTACTTAAAGAACAATTTAGAGAAACACAAATAGCAGGCTACTAAGAGCCCATGGGGCTTGGCATCCCTCCTCCTCCAGACCCGACCTGCAGTTTTACAGGGGATTCTACCAAGGCTCTGAGATTACCATGCTAAAAGACTTCTTGAAATACAGATAGAGACACATAAACACACACAACCACATACCACCATACATACATACCATATACACTCACACACTCACTACATACTCCCCCCACAATCAAATACACATAGCATACACAACACACATATTACCACACATACACACACACATATATATATATATATATATATACATTACCACATACATATTCACCCACCATACACATATATACACATACCACACACACATATCATATACACACATCACACATATTATCACACACAGAGAGGTAGTATACACACACCCCATACACTACACACACACCATACACACACACACACACACACACACACATATATATATATATATATATACCACACACATTCCACTCACACACACACACACAATACACAAACACTGCATCATAAAAAACACTAAAAAGCAAAATAAACCCATGTCCTACTATCTACTGTGACTGCTTTGAAGACGCTCTATGTTAAGAAACTGCAGTCCTTTAGAATACAGAACAGGATTACTGTGGATTATCCTTCAGTGACTCATGCCCCACCGCACCGCCACCAGGACCTACCTTCTTCCCCTAAGGTTCTAGCTCTGAGGGCCTTACCACTTCCCAGATGGAGTCCTCTAAGGGCTCTAAGAATAAATGGTGCCGCACAAACAGACCTGAGCTCAGGCTGACATGATGGACAGGAGCAGCCCCTTGCTCTGCCTCACTTCATGGCAACATTTTAAAGCCACCCTGCCCTTATCCTGACTACCCACCAGTCAAGACACACCCACGAAGGTCAATCTGGTCCTTGTGTGCACACAATGCTTATTATATTCAGAGCAGGCAGTATCCAGACTCCATGTTCTTTCCGTTTAGTCAAAACCAGTCCCTTTGAATACTAATTTCAAGCATTCTTAGGTGGTTCCAGGACTCCTGCTGGGAGGCAGCAAAACCTTTAACTGGTAAGTCTTGCAGGAGGGAAGAAGTTAGGCACGGAGGTGAGTCTGAAAGGGGCGCTGGGTCTCAACTCCCCTTACTCCCACTGCTTTGCTTCTTGGCCTCTGTGACCTGAGCATCTTCCTGGATCAGAAAAGTTAAGGGATAACCACATGCAGTTCTCCATGGCCTGCATCTTCTCCAGCATTATCTCCCACGCAGAAAGTACAGGTCTCCACACCACTGGCTTACCACCAGGCCCTTCCCAGGACCAGGCCACTCTTCCTGCCCACCTTGCTTTTCACAGCCTTGTTTATTTATCCTCTAAAACTCAGCTCACTATCTACAATAGGCTTTCTACCACACATCTGTGTTCCTCAGCAGACAACTCCACAGGAAGGAGGCCATGGTCACCATTTAGCACTGTGAGAGGGCAGCTGAAGAAGAGGTGTGGGTGTCCCCACAGAGCAGGCATTCAGTGTGCATTTTCATGGCACACCTAGACAGTGGCCCTCCCACCTTCCCCACTGCCCCCTTATCTACCACATCACCATCTGGTTTTCCCTCTCCAATCAGTGCAAACGTCCTTCTGGGTAGCACGCTCGGCACTTCCTCCAGGAAGGAACTGGTGAAGGAACTTCCACTGTGGCTCTCTATGACTTACACAGCCTCCCAGGGCCCACTCAGGATCAGCAACAAGAGTTCTCAGGAGAGAATTCATCATGGATACTTACTTGCTAACGTTAGCCAGTCCATTCAGGAGAAGCCAGGGACCAGAACCATTAGCCACACAGCGATTGGGATACCACAACTCCCCAAACCCTTTTCCAACTGCCTGTCCACTTCCATTTCTTGTTGGCGTATACCTTCATCTTCTCTTCCTCCTAGTTTCCCTGAACTGTGCTGACAGTCTTCTAAGTGACCCTGTCACACACAAGAAAACAAATTTGCAAGACCCTCTGGGCCATTCCTGGCCCTCAGGTGGGCACTCATTGCACATGCCCCTTGCTCTCAGCCTCCCTGCGCTGCAGCAGCTCAGACCCTCCACTTGCTTCCAAGCACTTCATCTGGTCCTCTCTCTAGACTCCAGGAATGACCTTAAAAAGTACAGGTGGCCGGGCGTGGTGGCGCACGCCTTTAATCCCAGCACTCGGGAGGCAGAGGTAGGCGGATTTCTGAGTTCAAGGTCAGCCTGGTCTACAAAGTGAGTTCCAGGACAGCCAGGGCTATACAGAGAAACCCTGTCTCGAAAAACCAAAAAAAATAAAAAAAACCCCAACAATAACAAAAAAAAGTACAGGTGTCACAGCTATTTCCCTAAAATCATTCATAAATCCAAATAACTTAGTGGGTAAAGGCATTCGCTACTAAACCCAACAACCACCAACCTGAGTTTCAGATCAAGACCCAAGAGCAAATTAACTCCCACTTGCTATCCTCACACACACACTGTAGCACACTCATGCCCATACACATGCATACATGCACATAACATACATACATACATACATACATACTTTTGAATTAAAAATGAATTGGAAAGGGTGTCAAAGATGTCTTCTTAGACAGGACAGCATGAGGATCCTTCTGAAACAGTCTAAAGGCTAGGTGCATTTACATACACTATCTCCAGACTTTCCTAATCCAAACCCACACCACAGTCTCCATGGGATTCTTCATCAACAAAACACATGCACAAACGGCTACAAAATAGCATACAGACCAGGTCCACTAGAAAGATAATGCCTGCCTCTTAAATACATACATACAGAGAGAGAGAGAGAGAGAGAGAGAGAGAGAGAGAGAGAGAGAGAGAGAGACAGAGAGACAGAGAGACAGAGAGAGAGAGAGAGAGAGAGTCCTGTTTATCTGTCATCTACTGCTGTGAGTTGGTGAATGTTTTTGCAACTGTGTGGTTAGGTTAGCAGACCTACTGGTCACTGCTGAGACCTTTAAGGGGAAGAAGCTATGAGAGAGGACACACTTAAATGGACAGTGCCCCACACACACAGAGGGAGAGACAGAGAGAGACATAGAGATACACAGAAAGAGACACAGAGAGACACATAGACTTTCATACACACAGAGAGACTTATACACATGCACACACACACACTCCTCTTTGATTCCTGGCTACAGTGACATGAGTGTCTTCCTGGACTATGTGGCCCATGTCGTCTACTGCCTTGCCACAGGCCTAAAACAATAAGCCAATCCATCATGACTAGAACTAGCCAAGCTGTGAGCCACCGTGTGCCTTTCCCTCTTTTAAATACTTCCTACAGCAATGGAAAGCAGACTCATCCCACCATTCCCAGGGCCTGACCACTCAACCTTCTGTGGATGCAGGGTATCCCTCAATGGATGCCCTGGCTCTCCTGACCTGGCTTTTCTCTAAGTTTTTGTTAGGTTGTGGATACCAGCTGTACAGGATGCAAGTAACTGTCACAAAACAGGGGACTGTAAAAGATCAAAAGCTTTCTCCAGAAAGATCTACTTCCTCAGGCTGGAAATGAAGTGCCAGGACAAAAAAAGATTTCTGCTTACGAGATCCTCTAAAAGACTGGAACATTCTCCTCGGTTGCCAATCTACATCTTAACTAAACACTGGTGAATGGTCCTGAGAACCAGTGAATAGAGAGAAGCAGGACTTTGCAGACTGAACACTCAGACTCATTTCTTCTCTACAACAACCCCAACACAATGAAAGGCTCAGCGCTCTGCAGCTTGGTGTGGTGCCTGTTAGATAAGCAACGTGCAGGAAAACCAGACTCATGCTGAGGGCTGCAGTGAGCCTTTATCTTGATGCCTCTACCTTTACCTTCAAACAGTCTCTCATTCCTGACTACTGGAAATTACTGGCAGTTCACACTAGCAGACTCTCATCATACATCATATATCACAACCAAATCGTACTGTGGCCATTCATCTCAACCAAAATCAAAACAGATCAATGTTTAAAGCTCAAAAAAATAGAACATTAAAAAATTAATTCTGGGGCCTGAAGAGATAGCTCAGCGGCTAAGAGCACTGACTGCTCTTCCAGAGGTCCTGAGTTCAAATCCCAGCAACCACATGGTGGCTCACAATCATCTGTAATGAGATCTGATGCCCTCCCTCTTCTGGGGTGTCTGAAGACAGCTACAGTGTACTTGCATATAATAAATACATAAATAAATAAATCTTTTTTAAAAATTAATTCTGCAAGGGATCCAGAGTCCTTCCAACATTACATGTGATAAGTCCTGAATACCAGATAAAACTGGAAAGAACTAATAAATCATTCATCTATATTGCAACAACTTTAGAAAATGAAATCTGCGCAGAGCTAAGAGTTTCAGAAGGCCAATGCTGCTTAGGAAAAGCCATCCATAAACGTAGGTGCTATCTTCGTGCTCCTCTATGGATTCCCTACTTCCCTCCTCCTGTCCTTGTTTCCCTCGGAGACCAAATGGCTGAACAACCCTGCTGCAGTTGTGTGAGCAGACAAGAGTGTGAGGGTCTGGATGAAAACCCACCTCAGTGTGCTGCCCTCCAAACTGCAGGGAGCAGATGCTAACCTCAGGCACATGTGACTGTCTGGGAAGGAATCAAGTGCTTTGCAGCCTACAGGTTTAATCTGGAAATGCTTTGGTTTCGTTTAACACAGAGAAGCTGCTGGAAAGCATTGAATAGCAAATGCTGCTGTGAATTATAAAATAATTACATTTTTAACAGTTCCCTTTGCACATTTACACCACAGAATGCCAGTAAACACCGGAACATTCAAAAAGAGAACCAAAAACTCTTAAGCCTTCTGCAAGTCACTGAAGCAGGGATGCTAACATACAGGAAGCAGCCTTCTCTCCACTCTTGACTCCTGCATCCCTACAGACAAGAAGGGGAGGCTGTCTGTGCCCAGGTCATTCAACAGAGCATCACACACCATCTAAAGCAAAAGCTTTCAGGATAACAGACGGGAAAACACCAGACATGTGGCTCCCTTACATCTCAAAGGAGCACTGATTACTACCAGGCCTGCGGCTGAGGGCACCGTGCCCCTTCATCTCTGCGTGCACCAGAAGCACAGGAGCAGCTTCAAGAAGGGGCCAGAGCCTTCCATCCAACTCCATAGAGAAGTTTCAATTCAAACCGAAACTTCAGAAACATCCTCCATCCCATGGTTAGCCTGGGAATTCCAACAAATGATAGCATTCCAACCAGAAATGGCAGCGGTTGCCTGTAATCCCAGCTTCAAAGTCATCCTTGGCCACAGAGTGAGTTTGAGGCTAGCCTGGAACACACGAGACCCTTTCTGATGGAGGGGAAGGAGAAGGCTGCATTAGCAGTGGGACCGGCTGATGTTTCTGGGGAAGATGGCTCCAGGGAACCCCATGCTACAAGCATGGCCTTGGACATACCAGAGCTTCTGCGTCTAGCCGCTGGACCCTTGTCCTACCTACCCAGGAAGCCCATGCCTAGTGTCTGAGATCAATCATGAGGAAACAGGCCCTGACGTTCTCAAAAACCACAGGAGAACATTGATGTGTCACCAGAAAGCTGAATTCCCCTTAGTCCAAGCCTCAGTTTCCACATCTAAAAAATGGTGATGCTCCCAATACCCAAACAGGGCTTTCTTGAAGGTTCAACTTAGATTACTGACTCAAAGCACAGAAAGCACAAAATCCTTACTGGGCTGATGCTGTGCGCAGTGATACTTCACACAGGTGAAGGTGTCCCTCAATCACAGGTGCCACAGGGCTGTGTTACACACACAGTCACAGGCTCTGTTGGAGGGAATGAGAGGTATCACACTTATTCCAACCTCAGACACTGCGCCCTCTGCCACTTGCTATTCAAGCTGCATCGGCCATTTCTCTTGTAGACTCCCCCTTACATTTTGTTTAACAAGATAAAACTAATCAGGAAGGGCAATGAGTTCCACTATCCACTTCCACTGACACCACCTAGCTTTTTGTGTATTAACACAATACAATAAACAGGTAATGGCACACACACTGCAAACATGTATTATAAACACAATGAGACAGATACGTGTTCTTATGAGACCAGGAAGGAACACTGGATGCTGGACAGGCAGAGGAGGACTGTGGTGAAGGTAACAGGGCCTGCAGCCATGCTAAGTGGGGTCAGGTATGCTTGGGAAAGCTATTCCATCTCTTGTCCCATTATCTATCAGTAAAGGGAGATAACAGCAACACATAGCTCACTGAACTGCTAGGAAGCTAAATGAGCTGCTGCACATAACTGTGTCGTTTGGGCTGTGAGGGGGATGATTACTCTCATCCATGGAACTGAAAACTGCAGGCAGTATGGTTGTCACAGACACGGTGTGAGCAGGCTCAGGCATCAGTGGAGTTGTGTTTGCTCACAGGCACATGGAATGGAGGAATGGCTGGTATGCTATGAGTGTGCACGTCATACATGTATGTGGGTGCTGTTCTAAGACAACAGCACACTGACCACACCATAACCCTACAGCGACCTGGGGACCAGACCACCTCCAGAGCTCATTGTCCAAGAACCCACAGCCAGGCCATGTGAGCACTGCTATTGCTGTGACATATGTCAACGGCAGGCCCTTACAGAACTCAATCTGTCACCCTACTCTGCCATCAAAAGCAGACAGCCAGCTAGATCCTCTACTCCACAGCTCACTCCTGGGATGCAAGCCAATGGATTCCATGTTCTCTTCTCATCTGTGATCTTAGGCAGGTAAACATTCATGTTGGAGTTGAGTTTCATTCAAGTCCCTGAGGTAGTCTAAGAAGAGCAACCTGTCACTACTTTAACCACTCTTCATATAGCTAACAAACGTCTCAGCTTGTTATTAACATTTTACCTTAAGAATATGATTCTTTTATACAACTTATATCGGAAACTCTGCCCTCAAATACGGAATTTTGCAAAAACTAACCAAGCTAACAATAAAGTGGACACACATCCCTGCATCATGGAGAAGACATAAACGTGAACAGGTTCCACTGAAGTCCTCGCACAGCCCTAGCCCTGTCCATTCTCAATGGCATGCCGGTACCCTGAAGGTCATGTGCTTGCATCTGCTTAAACAGAACAGTAGTTTTGCAGCTGATACCCTCCTGTACATTCTTGATCACCTCAAGCTTTTGAAAAATCAAAAACAATCCACTCATTAAGACAATACTAGAAAGTTTTCTTATGAAAGAAAACACAATTCACAATTTAAAATGTACCTTTTTGTTTCTTCATGTTAACTTACACACCACCATGACATTATCATAACTTAGGTTGGGCCTTTAACAGAACATACAGCATTATATAAAAATATTCACCCTGAACTTACCACAGACATATAATGAAACATAGACAAAATTTTCTAGAAACTTATGGAAATTTAACAAGATATCACAACCATAAGAGCCCACACCTTTAATCCCAGCACTTGGGAGGCAGAGGCAGGCGGATTTCTGAGTTCGAGGCCAGCCTGGTCTACAGAGTGAGTTCCAGGACAGCCAGATCTACATAGGGAAACCCTGTCTCGAAAAACCAGAAAAAAAAAAAAAAAAAAAAGCCCATCCATGTTGCAGCCTAATATGTCTGGTCACTTATTCTGATGGGCACGCTGCTTAGAGTAATTTACGGAGATAATAGCCATGAATATGCTTCAACACTTTACAAAAGAACTCTCCATATAATAAAACTTCTCTGAGCACTTACTGTTTCCACTATACCCTATATATCCAGACACAGCCAATGGGTTGTAGTGGCATGTTAGCTGATATCCAGAGGCAGATATTCCACTGCAACTGGACTGCCAGGACTGAAATGGGTTCACCTCACTCATCTCAATAGGACTTCAGGCATCAGTGAGCAGTCTAGATCTCCTCAGTCCTGAGATAATTCTGGAGGTTCTGGGGACTGAAGTAGCATGCTTTGTGAGAAGAAATCCAGTAAGTCTAGAGAACCTGGGGCCTAGAAGGATAGTAACAAGCAGTGATCCATGTTCCAACTCCCACCTGCCTCCCATAGCACCCAACACTTCTTAAGTTGCCTCAATAGAGTCTTAATTTTCTTAATTCAAAAAGAAATCCTCACATAAAAGTCAATAAGGAGAGAGAGAGAGAGAGAGAGAGAGAGAGAGAGAGAGACAGAGAGACAGACTAAACCCTGTTCCCAGCCCACGTAGCCCAGCACTGCGCCATGTGCTATGCCCAGCCTAAAGGGGAAGAAGGGAATCGAGCATGAGCCAGCTAGCTTTGGTTTGCAGCACACACTGTTAACACCACAATTTCCAACTAAAGTACAGTTGGATTTTGTAAAAATATTTATCACTTACAAACACAAAATCTAGTTTTTCCCCGAGTTCTAACATTACTCACAGGTACCATCTCGTTTAAATCCTCTACAGGACCCACTGAGGCAGTCACTGCTCTCCAGCTCCCCTTGCAGACTCTGTCTCTGAGGTGCAGTTATGTCTGAAGGTTCAGAAGGACGAGGCACAAGGTAATGTGTCATAAAGGGGACAGGGAAACCCAAATGTGCTTGCCCATCAACAGTTAGACACCTCCACACTTGCACCACAGAAGACTGAAGCGGAAGCTCGACTGTGGGCTCCTGCTGTTTCTCGCCCCAGCTCACCAAGGCTTTGGGTCTCCTCTCAAAACTACTTGTTCAATAAACACCTCTTCCTCTCTAACATAAACGAGCGGGAAAGAAATGCTAAGTATTGAAAAAAAAAAGAAAATGATCTAGGTGCCGCCTTGAATAAGCTCAAGATCTAAAATAGCACAGCTCAGGGACCCGGGAAAATAGAATACAAGCCATTGGTTATTAACAGGGCCAGAGTGGAAGGTTCTAATTAAATCATAATTTAATCTTCCAAATTATCCTGAGTTAGTCCCAACATGTTTCCTTGTGGTCAGCTGCAGAAAAATATATACTGCATCAGGTATACGTCAGGATCAGGAGGAGGAAAATCACATCCTCTGGTTGGGATAAAGGTGTAGTCATAGAAGGACTATTCTTATGAAAACGCTGTATTAATGGAGGTCTAATTTAGTGGCTCTCAATCACTTTGAGTTAAAACAGCCTTAAAAACAGAAACGAGTTAGGAAGGCTTCCGTAATTCGAACACAACATTCTGATTCAAAGTCCTTATTTGCTTATCGGTCTCACCAATTAGGAAGAAAATACAGATTTAAGAAACTGAAACTACCTGCTTTCTATACAGCCTAGCATAGAGATAACCACACCAGAGCCTCCAAGGCCACTGCCAGCCAAACACCATCCACAGAGGTCTATTCTCCACCAGAACCAGGCTGTTCTGCAAAAGGCTGTTTAGCTAGTTATCTTCAAGCCTGGAATCTCTTAAGAAGCCAAATCAGCTCTGCACATGCACTGGCTTTTCCAGGATCTCTGCTTTCTGTATGAAAGACTCAGCCAATAAATATCTAAAGAAGGCAACGGTGCCAACGCTGTTGACTGTACTTCGTCATCTGAATGCAAAGGAAAGAATATCAACAAGCTTACAAAAGTCTATATTACATTATACAGGCATGGTTCAAACCCACTCAACACCCTACAGGTCTAAATTATCTTAAGAGCTACAATGTCAAAGGCAAGCCAGTCTGAAATAGCAAAATAGCTGGACAGCTCCAAAGGGAGCCCTTAAAAATCTGATCCAGAGCCTCGACTGGTCTGATTTGTCATCGAGGGGAAAATTCTCAGGGAAGTGCTTCTTTTAAAATGTTGTTTTTGATGGAAACTAAGGTTTAAAGAACGCAGCGCAGAATTAGCAAATGGTAAACTGGAATTTCAGCCTACATTTCTGATGTCGCCTTTTACATGCCTTTTGTCTTGACTGTTGAATAAAAAATTCTACAAGAAAAAAAAAATGTTGTTTTTGGTTGTAATTCCCCAAATATACAATTAAAGAGAGTTGCATCAAAAGCCAAGAGCAGCTAGAGGCACAAAACGAATACTCAGGTGCACGTGGACCCTATATAACCACAGGTTTCCTCCGTCCTCAAAGTCAGTTCCAGATTCTAGATCTTAGCCTCACGAGTACCACAAACAGCCCCAAGCACCAGCAGAGACTCTTGTACACACAGACCCCGTGGAACTGATTCTTCTCTTTATTGGCTTCTTTGCCTCATAGATGTTTTCCTGAATAGAGCAGGGTGCCAGAGCCTATTCTAACACGGCACTGTGCACTATGACCACACAGACACCCATAAGGCAAAGCCTGGTCCTGTTCATGAGCACAGTTCTGAAGCTTTGTTCAGTGGCTAACCAATGGGAGGTTACAGATGAGCCTCTGTGCTTTGTTACTCTTTTATATTATATAGGCATTTTACAGAAAAAAACAAACTTAGCATATGTCCTATAGAAAGAAAAACTTAGGACATTGTCCTTTCAACTTCTAAAGTAAACATGGTTTCAAATAAGGATGATGAATGAGGCAGGCCGAGACTTTTAAAAGGTCATCCTGGTAAATGTTAAGTTTCCACTCAGAAAAGCTTATGAAATAGACGCAGGCTGTTAAGTCCTTCCACACCAGCGTGAAGCTTCCCATGCAGCACACCCTAGCTCTGCACTTACACCAATCACAACGGAAGCTGCTTCAGGCTAGTACATTTATATTCTTTTTTATTTTGCTTGGCTTTTGTTGTTGTTGGCTTTGTTTTTCAAGATGGTTTCTCTGTGTAGCCCTGGCTGTCTTGGAACTCACTTTGTAGACCAGGCTGGCCTGGAATTCAGAGATAAGCCTGCCTGTGCCTCACGAGTGCCGGGATCAGAGGTGTGCACCAGCATGCTTGACTTTTGCTTTGGTTTTTATATGCTGGTGATAGAGCTCTGGACTGTGTACACTCTCCACAAATGCTCAACACTCATCTGCTCCCACCCAAAAGTTACTGAGCTTTTAGGTGTACTGTAAGGAGAACGACATAGAATTCTCACTTACCACCAGCTAGCTACATTACTTCACAACTGTCCCTGGCACATGCCCAGCCACAGCAGGCAGAACTCCTCCCTTACTTCTCTGAGCATTTGCCCTTTACCGAGTTCACTTATTACTGACCAGTGGACATCATCCACTTTCTGGACTTTAAAGTACCATTAATTTTGACTACAGATCCAAAAGCAGGCAAAGAATAACCTCTAAGGAGTTTCTTAAGATTTACAGTCAACAGCACAGATTTAAAAACAGAGAAAACATGCTCAGAACACTCAGGCTATGTTTATATTCTATGAATTGGGTATTACAAAATACAGGTAAATTTTAAACTTTCTGAGTGAAGGCAGACAGATCAAAGGCCAAATGGAAAACATGAAACTACAAAAGATATTCCATTCCCAAGCAAAGCCGTCCCAGGAAGCCCCTAAGTGAGGCCAAGTGCTGCCCTTTTCGCGTTCCTGTGACCCAGGAAAGAACACTTTGTAAAAGCAGCAGGAGGGCGGGCGATCCATTCTTCTGCTTTGATTGTTTTCTGATCATGGGCTAGGTGGCCTCTTTTCACTTCTAGGAAATTCCCTTAAAGGAAAAGCTCATGATCCTTAAAGTGGCCAGCTCTCCTCCGACACCTCCTGTAGCAACAGAGGACTGCTGTGCAGCCTACACACAATGGGAGAGAGGAGCACACAGCAAACACACAGGTGCACTAGCCAGGGAGGAAACCACAGCACAGGGGCACAGCACTGTACTGTGTTATTCACGGCTACACACACACACACACACACACACACACATACACACACCTTATCTCTGAAAAATGGGGTCTTACTTTTGCATTAAGCAGTTACATTCTTATATATTTTATAGAACTACTTTAAAAACGGGTGGGGGGGTAGAGAGAGAAAAGAGCACAAGTGTCCTCCATCCCCAGCAAATGTAGAGTTCGAGGCTCTCCCCACCCATGTGGCCTATTCCAACGTGACGCCACTATGCAACATGCCTTCCAAAGGGCTCTGACTCAGAACCTCAGCAAACCCCTCCACATCTATCTTAATGGACTCCCACGCTACAAATGAAGAGAATCACAGCACTGATCCACAAAGCCCCTTACATTTAGCAGCCAATCCCAAGGAAGAAAAGCATCCATATTTTGTTAATATTCAGTCCAAAGTGAGAATGCCAGAGTCCAAGATCATCCAAAGAGGTCTAGTAAAAACACATCGATTCACATTGGCCAGGCCAAAACACTATAGTGTGCCCAAATACCCATGCCATGTCCACCCCTCTGCCCAACAGTTTCCATTTCCAAGGAAGAAAGCAAATAAGTGCTCCAACTGAGAACTGGTTCTGTGCACTGGGCCAGCTTCGGCATGAACAAGCAGGATCTTTCTCGCGTGGGCTAAGAAGTGGGGCAAGCTCGAGTCTGCCATGCAGGGCCATAGCCAGGGCCACCCATGAAAGTCTGCCAGAAAATAATCTTCAATTCCAGGAGGTGACTACCTGCTATGGCCAACATAAAGACCCAAGTTCAAATCCCCAGCATCTAAAAGAAAAGTGAAATACAGCTATGCACGCCTGTGACCCCAGCACTGTGGGCAGAGACCGGAAGATCCTAGAACTTTGTTGGCCACTCAGCCTAGAGAAAATGATGTGCACCTGTTCACTGACAGACCATCTCAAGGCAACAAGGCCAACAGAGGCCTCCCATGTACCCACACACTGACTTACATGCACCACACACAGGACACACACAAACAGAGGCCTCCCATGTACCCACACACTGACTTACATGCACCACACACAGGACACACACAAACAGAGGCCTCCCATGTACCCACACACTGACTTACACGCACCACACACAGGACATACACAAACATAAACTAATTTTTTTTTTTTTTGGTTTTTTTTTTTCCGAGACAGGGTTTCTCTGTGTAGCCCTGGCTGTCCTGGAACTCACTTTGTAGACCAGGCTGGCCTCGAACTCAGAAATCCGCCTGCCTCTGCCTCCCGAGTGCTGGGATTAAAGGCGTGCACCACCACGCCCGGCTCATAAACTAATTTTAAAGAATACTTAAAATTGCAAAGGACCTCACTTTATGTAAAACCATCCCAAGAATGTCACAAGGCGTGGCCATGAGGCCTTGGGAAGGACAGCGCAAAGGACGCTTTAGTGCATCTCCATCCGAGAAAGCACATGAATAACCTCCCCTTGTTAATCACTGTCAGGGCCAATGGCGTGCTTGTCCCTTCCTTGTGGTCTACCCGACTGTGACAATCGGCTTATCAATCATACGCCATAAGAGCTTTAGCCACTCCCTCCCCAAAACACACACATGGATGCTTGCCTCTCCCAGAAGACACCTCTCCAGGGGCAGACACTTCTTCTGAAGTGCCCCCAGGTCTTGAACTGGGCCACCCGTTGACCCACATACTGCAGGGAACAGCCTGAACAGCATTAACAATGAGGGCTCCACAGCACTGCTCCTCAGTGTACCAACGTCTAATAGCACAAGCAAGCGATGAGTGTGCCTTGCCGCCTTTAGCCCTGGCGTGTTAGTATGTAAAACAGTACCCAGAAGACGGAGGGAGACAGAAAACAGCTTCCTAGGTACTACTGTGGGGAGGAAAAAAACAAATGGATACCTTCAGAACAATCTAATCAATAATTCATAATAAAAAATGTAAAGCAGTCTGCACACTCCGGAGGATATTCTGGACATAGTTTAAGAAAAATCCTACTGGACATAAAACTCTAAAAACAAAGACTAAATGTCCCAAGTTGTTGACATTTAATAAATATGTCCAGGAACCCAGTGCCCAATTAATTAGTTAAAGTATAAGTAGTTAGGCATAGAAGTTTCTCCCTAACAGATGGTATAACAGGCTTCAAAGGGGAAAGGAAATTATACTCTAAAGTTGGCTCTCTATGGCTACTCTAACAAACATCAGACCAAAAGAAAGACACGTGTGGAGGGCCAGCATCAGCTGTCTCTTCTATCTTCCTTAGAACAACAAAACCAGACCAGCCAGGCAGCAGGGCCTCCCCACACTCTGCACCCCCTCTGCTGAGCTCCATTCCCAGGCCAGAGAAGGATATAAAAAGCCTGGCCTCGTGCCAGCTGCCAAGACCACACACACCCAGTATTTTTAACTTAAGGGGGCCTAAGGATCAGGCCACCAGGAGGGCACCAGGAACGTACACAGAAGCTTAGCAATCTCCAGCCAGGATGGCAGTCTGCAGCAGAGCTCTTTCCCAGCTCGCTCATTCCGGACCTGCTCTAACAGTGGCAGAGCTGTGAGAGACAGCATCTTGAAAGCTGATAAAAGTGAGTAGATGGTTCACGCTGAAAGAGCATGCAGGGTTTCAAAGACCATATGCAAAGCTCTGTAAACAGCAGCGGGAATGCTAAATACTGGCCGGCAGGCCAGGGAAGCTGGACTCTTATTTTTCATTCCTGACACAGAAGGATACAAAGTTGACTTGTTATAACTGCTCTAACAGTTTGCTGTTGTTTTTAGTTTCACACTGCTCTTGGCACTGGGCCACACATACAGATACCATGAAGCTGTGCCTGTAGATAAAATTCCTGATTGCCCTACTACAGTTAACTTATTTTCTGGGTTGCTTAAGTATGAATGAGAAGGTTCTTTTTCCATTCTGTTCTCTATTGCTAAAAATTGCATTAAACATAGACTTTAGTAAAAACCCTTCTGCCTGTGATACATGCCATTCCGTCTTTCTCTGATGAGTGAGGCTAGCCATGTGTGTTCGATTGTTAGTATCAATTATGAAAACATGATTATCCTCCAATAGAAGTAGATGGAGACAGCAAGGTGGGGCTTCAATCAAGGGGCCTGCAGCTTCCAGCATCAGAGAAAGCATCAGCAGGCAGCAGGCCGAGCTGCAGCCCTGAGGGTCTACTCCCACCACACAGAGTATCCTCTGGGCCCAACCTGTAGCCCTTGCCTTCCTAGGGCACTGCTCTGCTAACTCTTGTTCCAGTCCACCTTGAAACTGTCCCTTCCCACCAGGCCTCTCCTGAGACCCCCTCACAGGCACTCAGCAACCCTAGCCTGGCCTCCTGTGGATGGGCAGAGAACCCACTGGCCTAGAGGCTGCCCTCCCAGCCCTGCCCTGCACAGCCGAGGTAGAAATCACTCTGAAAGCACTGCCTCAGTACCACGAACTTTCTACTGGCTAATCTCACACACAGCTCCTCAGGCCAGGGCCCTGCCAACAAGAGACCCAGCAGATGCTTATCTCCTGAAGTCACCTCTGGTCTTAACGCACACAGTTCTGGAGCCAGGGTGTTACCAGATGGCACACTGAAACCCAAACATGTACGCAACAATTTGTAAGAGAGGATCTTTCTAAAAATGTCTCTGCAGGTTTCACAAACAGATCGAGGCTCCTGTTTATAACTACGCATGGACCCCCATGGAAGGAACAATGAAAAGGTAAAAGTCTAAATCTGTGAGGGCAGAGAAAACATGAGCGAGCTGGGGTAGCAGCAGACAAGAGGTCAAAGAATTTTTGGAAGGAGAAAAGCAGAGAGACAAGCGATAATTAATGTTTTAATTTGTTCTAGGTGAGAGGATAAGAAGCAAGCTAATTAAAGCATGAGACCCCAAAGACTCGGGAATCCAGGGAGGCGGGAGCTGGACAGAAAGACCTGCAATGAGGAATGCAGAGCCCCCTTCCCTGTCCTCACCTCAGTCAAAGGAGGACTGCCATCTGGAGGGCCAGCAGGGAAGGAGCCATGGAAAACAGACGAAATTAAAACGTAGTATCCTGTGGCGGGAGGGCCAGAGCAGACCTCCCTCTCTGAGAGCAATGGATACCTTAGTGGGGAGAAGCATGCAGACAACACAAGAGGGGCCTCAAAGAAAATGGCTCAACTCCCACTCCGTCATCTGGTCCACCAGGGCAACTGGCCAACCAAGGACACAGAACTTTCTCTTTGAAACTAGAACCTTACAGTCACATGGTTTCTAAAGCTGCGTAAAGGCAGATGAACTGCTATCTTCCTGAAATGATGATATCAGAAAAGTTTGTGAAGAAAAACAAGTCTGTACATAGTGAAACTGTGGGGAAAAAAAAGTAAATATAGCACTTGACAGGATGGTGGGGAAATTAACAATCTGCCAAGAATTAGGGAGACAAAAGATAAACAGATGAAGAGTGGGGGAAAATAATTTGAAAGTAAAGAGAATCAATCCAGGATTAACTAATAAAACTTCCAAAGGGTCATAACAAAGAAAACTATGATGTTAACATTATCAAAGAAAATACCCACTTACCTGCCCACCAACCACACACACACACAAACATGGGGTTAACATTAGATGAGTCTAAAAAAACAAGTGGGAAAAGACAAATTTCAATTCTCATCACTTTAGAGGTCAGGGAATAAAACACATCTAAAGTCTCCAGAGAAGGAAAAAGGAAGGCAGCGTACAAAGGAAGAAGGCCTGGCCGCCTCCGCAGACGCCCTGAAGGCACTCTAAGGACAGGAAGATAGAGGCTTCAGGGCGTAGAAGCCTATCCACATCTATCTGCTTAGCAAAGCCACCTGACCCTCTGACACTGGGGACACTCATCCCCATCACCACACCTTTCAAAGAAGCTTCTCCAGGGGTATGCTCCCCCCAAAAAGGGACACACAAAACCCATGCATGGCTCTCAGTAGACAAAGGACTTAAAAAACTAAGAAAGGACTCGGATGTCACCTACTCACAGACACAGCAGGCTAGAAACATAGAATGCCAGCACCGTCTGGGAACCCACTGGTGGAGTAGCCCAAGAGAAGTCCACTCCACTTGATGATACCAGAAGAAACTAAATTAATGGAGTTTGTCCCTGCTGCCATAGGCTATATTAGTTCTGGATTCCAAAGTATAGAGAGCAACCTTCAGATCCTCAAAGAACAAACAGATGCTCACCATGACCATGAGAAGCGCTCTCCACTGTCCAACTGACTGACCCCACCACACTCCACTGTCCAACTGACTGACCCCACCACACTCCAGGGACTTGGAGCTGGGCTGCAGCCAGTGCCTACATCTGTCACAGTGAAGTGACGGAAGGCTAGCAAACAGGAAGCTGAGCCTGTGAAACGCTCGGACAGCCTTGAGTCCTACACAGCTGGACTCATACGAACACTGATGGCTGAATTATGCGACAGAAATGGCAGAGAAGGCAAGAGGAAGAAAGGGAACCTGGTGCCAAAAAGAGGAGGTTTTCCCTTATACTAGAGTTTCTTTGTATATTTACACATTTACCTCATTTAAAACACCAGCCCCAACTGGAGAGCACTGACAACACTCTCTGGATGCTGCGTTAGATTTGTGTCAGGGTCCCATTGCCCAGTGAGAGACTCACCAGCACTGAAGCCTGTAGTGTTAAGTGGGAATTCTCTGCTTGACTGTCATAGAGGCAGCAGGGCTCTCCGACACAGGCCCAGTTTAACATCAGTTCTCAGGTGGAAGAAAATGAGGTCAATAGGAGCCATGTGTTACTTCTGAAATGTCCTCTGAGGAAAACAACTTTAACAGACGCACATTTCTGATCTGTGGAGATGGGATTTTCTCTACTCTGAAACCTAGTGCTGCTTCTAAATGTGGAAGGACAGTATCTCGTCTTAAAAAATAAATAGAATAAACTTAACTTTATTCAACTGATTTATTTAGATCAATTTTAGATGATTTTCCCCACCCCCGGCTTACTCCTTGACCTGATGTAGGAAAGTACCAGACCAGGATATAAATGTAAGGGGAGCATGGGGTAGGAGGGCTAGACATATAGAAGTCTGTAAGTTTCACAAAAGAAAAAAGAACAACAAAAAAAAAAAAAAAAAAAAAAAAAAAAAAAAAAAAAAAAAAAAAAAAAAGGAAAGAATAAAAACCTTTAAAGGCTAATGGAATTTGAAAACAGCATGCTTCTCACCCAGACCTAGAACAAGCCTCTCTGGAAAGATCCAGGTCTGATGGGACCTATTCTCAGACCGTGTGCCCGTGTAGTAGCCGCTCCCAGGGCACAGTCACCAATCGCACCCAGCATCAGCGCATTGCAATCAAGTGCCTAGGTGCAGGTCTGTTCTTCTAAGGGTGCCTGCAGCTCCTCCACATTACCAATAAATATCTGGTGACAACCATGTTAACAAGCCATCAAAGACCTCAATACTTTCTCAATCTGATGAGCCAAAAGTAACACCGTATGGATAGTAACAGGAGACAGTAGGAGGGTCCGCCTTCATGTGTACAAACTACTACCTCCCAGGGCCCCTGCCTACCCAACCGAGTGAGTGTCTGGCCCTCTTAGGCATCTCAGTGGGAGGGCAGGACCATACCTGTGCTCACTCTTATGACTCAGTTTCTCTCATTCTTTGCCTCTCTCTTTCAGAGTCTCCCTTCTGAGGTTCTCTTGGGATTCCCAGTGACTGGTGGGAGATCACATAGCACACATTCAACCCACATGTTAAACTAAAAGCAAGTTAACTCATCTTACAGTGTGAACTGTTTATACAGGGAATCACTTTAGTTCAAATAATTGATTTCTCTACTCCAAGCACAAACTGAGAGAGCCTGGTCTTCAAAAAGACAAAGGGGGGGGGGGACCTATGACATGGCTCTTGCCACAAATCTGATAAACTAAATCTGATCCCCAAGTTATGTGCTGGAAAGAAACTATTCCCACAGACTGGCCTCTGACCTCCAGATAGATAGATCCAGATAGATAGATAGATATTGGATGGATGGACGTTTGAATGGACAGATGGGGGAAGAGTAGAGACATGCCAGGATGGTTATGGGGCACATGAAGCAAGGCAAGCCATGGCACAGAAGAGAGAAAAGCATTCCTGCCTTAGGTTAGGACCAACCACTGTAACAGTGAGGTTTCTACACCACCACAAACAGCCTTCCCTAACACTGACAAACTCTGGGCCTATGACCTTCCGGGCTACACTCTCTACTAGGGGAGCACAAGTGTCCACTTTGTATATGTAGAACTCTGGACCATCCCCAGTTTCAGAGACAGGAAAAGGCTCAGCCAGATGCCCTGATATTTATTACCCCAGGAAATAAAAAGGCCAATGCTCAAGTGCTGTTTCTGCAGTGGGAGGGGAGCCACAGTGGGAAAGCTTAGCAGCTGCACAAGGTAGAAAGGCAAATGGCCACATCATCCAGCAACTGCACCCTCCAGTGCGGAACCAAAGAACCAGAACTCAGATACCAACATACGCACGCTCATTAACCACAGGGCTCACGGGAAGTAAAGGGTGGGAAAGGACAAGGCACAGTCAGTCCACACAATGTACTGGGACAACGGGTCATATGCGACATTATCCATATGGGAAACACCCAGAACAAGAGAGGGAAGGTGTGGCTAGCAGCTACCAGAGGCTGGGGGAAGAGCATGGTGGAGGGTGGCTGCTCAGCTGGCACCGGAGTCTTACCGGGGTGTGCTGAGCGCCTGAGATGATGGGCAGAAGATGGCTAGCGGCATAGCACTGTAAGTGTCGGAATGAACTCTTGAATGGTTCATTTTATGTTACATGGATTATATCTCAACACACCGCTCTGAAGAGCACAGTGAGCGGCAGTCAGTTTCCTTGAGTGTGGGTGCCTGCAGAGGCCAGGTGACAGATGCTGTGGGGCTGGAGCCACCAGCTCTGCAGCTGCCTGATGTGGACGCTGGGAACCGAGCCGCCATCTGCATGAGCAGGGCACACCCTTAGCCACTGACCCATCTCCAGACCCACAGCCAACCTTCTAAATGCTGAACATCACAAAACACTTTCCACAAAACTACTGTTCAGAAGTCAAAAGGAACCTTCTTTGAATTTACCAATTCTTTATATACTCAGTGAACTCCTGGTGCTGAGTATTGCTCTGTTTCTTAGAATCACAAACGTACACTGACTTAGGTTCAAAGACCAAGGCTGCGGACGCGGCCAGCCCCTGCTCTTCTGTGCAGCATGGGTGTGAACTGGAGCGGCTGATTAACCTTGCTAGCTTAGTCCCCTCATCAGCAAGGTAAGGATGACATCAGCATTCTTCCCTGAAGGCAACGAGGACAGCTACCCCAAGCCAACGCTGATCCCGATAGACCACATACTTGGTAAATATTAGCTACCATAACTATGCCAAAAAATAAATAAATACACAGAAGAGTTTAAGAACAGTGTGAAAGTACTTAGCAGGGGACCGAGACTTTCACTCTGACATCTAGTGACAATTGTTTGGCTTACTTACACTAAAAGGAAAACAACAATGATAAAAACCGGGCCTACAAAGGGGACAATGACAAGAATGGAATAATCCACTGAATTCCTGGAAGCCCTTCAAAGGCCATCCGCTGGAACAAAAGCACAGAGATGATTTTTAAAAAGCCACTCAAGGCCTTAATCCTAGCAGGCTGGAGGCAGAGGCTGTCAGCCTGGTCTACAGAGCTAGTTCCAGTATAGCCTGGGCTATCCAGAAAAAACCTGTTGGGGTAGGGAGAGAGATGGGGGGGAAGAGAGAGAAGGAAGCAGCCTAAGCCACTCACCTGGGGTAAGCATAACTTCTGCATTAGGAAAAAGACAGAAACTGCGGAAGGCAACAGTTCCCATTCCAGGTCTGCAGTGCACTCTTCCTGAAAGTTAAGCTCCATGGAGTTTCTGAGCCCCACAAACCACGTGAAGATAATGTCTGCCTAGGACAGTAAACTCTAAGCTGCAGACATGGATGTGAACTGCTGAGCCCATTTCCCTGCCCTATTCTACATCCCATGTAGACCACTTCTCTAGCATGAAAGAACACTCTGCCAGAGCAACAAACCTAGCAGCAGCAGGCCACCATGTCCACTGTTAGCATAGCCTCTGCACCATCCAAGAGTCTTCCTCAATACACACAGCAAATGGCTACAGTGAAGATGACGGCTTGGGTTTCCATGACAAGTGAGCCACATCAATCCAGCCACTCTCCATTCTCCAGGTTCTCTAACCATCTGCCCTTCCTTACATGCTACACCTGCTCCCAGAGAGAATTCTAGCAACATGAGCAGCCACAGAATAGGATAGCAGCGTCCTAGTCTCAATGTGGTATTAAACAGAAACAAGCACAGGATACTAATGTGCAAGACGGAGACCACTGTATTTGTACGCTCAGGACTGAGACTTCCCTGAGATTCTCACGACAATCTATATCAGAGCCAGAGTCAGGGACATTTAATAGTGGGCTAGACAGCGTCCACTGACCAAAACTCGCAATGCTGCCAATCTATGCTTGTCTTTGAAAGTGTTCTGAAGTGCCCTGTCGGGACTCATCTACCCAGACAGAACAGCAGAGATAACCAGACTGTGCCTGGGCAACCGACGCACAAGGCTGTCATTAAGTAGGACAAGCACAGGAGGTGATGACAAAAGAGAAACGTTCACACTAGAAACTTTTGCCAACGTAGAGATGGCCTAGTGGTTAAAAGTGGCTGCTGCTGTTCTAGAGGATGGGAGAGTTCAGTTCCCATCACCAGGGCAGGGCCTGTGACTCCAGCTCCAGGTACCCACCTTCCTCTACGGGCATCCTTCTGACCTCTATACACACACTCAAGTGCACACACAGGAATACATAATAAAATAAATATTTTGAAAAAAAGAAACATTGGAATTGTTCAAAGCTATTCTGTGTTCTTACAAAGCCTCCAGTATAGAATCTTTTATAAGCATCACCTGTCAATAACAAAGCCAATGGCCAATGAGCTGAGGCAGGGAATAGGAGGTGGGACACTGGCAGGGAGAGAGAGGATTCTGAGAAAGAGTATAAAAGAGAGATTCAAGAGAACATGTGCCGGGAGTGGTGGCACATTCCTTTAATCCCAGCATTTGGGAGGCAGAGGCAGGCGAATTTCTGAGTTCGAGGCCAGCCTGGTCTACAGAGTTCCAGGACAGCAGGGCTACGCAGAGAAACCCTGTCTCGAAAAACCAAACCAAAAAAAAAACAAACAAACAAACAAAAAAAACATGGAGATGGACCGAGAAGGAAGTAAACCAGAAAGTAGATGAACTCAGGGAGATTTGAGACAGAGACAAAGACAGCCACCTGAAAAGAGCTGCAAAGAGACAGTCATAAACCTGCAAGGAACTAAAGTCAGAACACAATAAGGTAGATTCAAGGAGACACTGAAGGAGATGCTATGGAAGACATGAAGAAAGAAGAGAGCAGAGACTGAGGAGAGTTAACTAACCAAGCGGTAGACATAGCATGGTTTGAATGGGTTAACCAAGTGATGAGCTAGCCAGGGAATGAGCCAAAGCTTGTGGGAGGCTTGTAATTAATAACTAACTAGTCTTGGAGTCATCACTCCGGAAGCTGGGGCTGGGAAACGAAAAATGGATTTTTTTTTTTTTTAAAACACTCCAGAACCAAGAAACTGTCTGCACAACCAGAACCAGCCCACCACCTGCCCTGAGGCCAGCAGACATTCCATGTCTTGATTCTGTCTCCCTCATTACAGGTTCTAATTTGAAAGTAACATGCTGCAGGCTGCTGATTTTCAAACCTAGATGGTTTTCAGCAGCATGGGTCCTGATAAAGCCCCTGCCTCTTCAACCCCGCTCCAGGCTTCATTACTCTATTTGCAGGTAGGTCCATGGTAGGAGAGCATCCCTTCTGTATTAGAACTATCCAAAGTGTGCCATGATTCATCTGATGTCATGAAGACTGGGAGCAATGACGTCACCAGGATTGTTCCTGCTCTTTGTTACTGAAGAATTCAATATGGAAGAAGTCATCAAGCCTGAGGGAAGTGTCAGCTCTCCTCAGCGACCCAGCAGATTTTTATGAGGAAATTCTTCTCTTTCCTTTTCTCTCCTACTACTCAAAATTTGGCCAGTTCATGGAAAGAAAATCCTACCATCTGTCTCCCTGACCTGTGACAAATAGATCACTTAAGAAGATAAGAAAATAAATCCTTTTCTCCCCGTGAAGCCAGAGCACAGAGGGGCATGTATGATGGGTAAGGTGACTACTGCAATACCCGAGAGTAAACTCAGAATGGCAGGGTGATCTGAAAGCCAAAGGAAGGAAGGGCCTTTTCTAGCTGCCCTTTTTAAAGGAGCACAGAGCCCATACCAACAATGGTTTACTCTGACCCTTCTCCCCAGGAATTCCTAAAACCAATCAGGATAAAACTCACAATCCTGGGCTGGTGAGATGGCTCAGCGGGTAAGAGCACCCGACTGCTCTTCCAAAGGTGATAAGTTCAAATCCCAGCAACCACATGGTGGCTCACAACCATCCGATCTGGCTCCCTCTTCTGGAGTGTCTGAAGACAGCTACAGTGTACTTACGTATAATAAATAAAATAAAATCTTTAAAAAAAAAAAAAAAAAAAAAACTCACAATCCTGCCATGTCCAACCCTCACTACCCATCTTCAAAAAGCCACTGCATAAAGGTCTGCTCTCTGGACACCTGTCTGTCCTTCCTGTGGTACATCTGGACAGGAGTACACCTTCCAGTATATACTCGCAGACTTCTAGGAACTAGCTGCCCAGGGAAGCTAGTTTTGCTATCACCAGGAAGCAAGATGTAATTACCTCCCCAAAGACAGATTTTTAATTTAATTCCAAAATTTGCACATTCTGTTACCAGTCTGACTTTGTTTGGAATGTTTGCTGTTTTATAAAAGCTGACCTGGATTACAGCCCTTGACGAACCTGAAGAGTCAATTCCACTGGCTGGCAGATTGACTGGTTGGCTGGTTGAGTGGTTAGTTGACTGGCTGGCTGGTAATTGATTGTCTAGTTGGCTGACTTGCTGACTGACTGACTGAAGGACTGGTTGGCTGGCTGGCTGGTTGGTTGGTTGTTGGTTGACTGGCTAGTAAACTGCTTGGATGAACAATTGGTAGGATGGTTGGTTGGCTGGCTGGCTGGCTAGATGGATAGATGGATGGATGGATGGATGGACAATTCTATATCTGGTTAGTTGGTTGTTTTGTTGGCTGGATGGTTGGCTAGCTAATTGGCTCATTGGTTTAGTAATTAATGTTTCTTCTCCAAGTCGATACCAATACAGAGAGATGAATTTGGCTAATTCTGTGTGTTACAGTCTGTTTAACTACACATTTCTTCATAGAAATTGGGAAACTGGGTAGCTCCAACTTTCTTATATATAATTATCTAGTAGCCCAAATTTGGTGCAGAACTACTTTAAGTATGTAAAAGACGTCTGTTACATATTTATATGCAATTCTTACATACAGATTTGAACTCTAGAACATCCAGAGATTTCTAATACCTCTATAGAGTTAGTTCTTTTCAAGGCCCAAGAAAGCTTGGATTCTATAGGACTCCTGACTAGGAAGGCATCTCAGTGACTTCTCTCTCCAATCCCTGCTCAATAGCTATCAATCTCTGTCTCCCTCTGCCTCTGTCTGTTACACACATACACAGAGAGGAAAGGAGAGAGGGAGGGAAGCACTTTCTTAAATTTACTCACAACCACAAAGTTAATTTTTAATGTTATTTTTCAAGACTGTAAGAGCAAATATCTGCAAGTTATTACACATAAAATAATCAAACTCCTATTAAGAATTTAACTGACTAGCTATTACTATAAAAAAGAACAAGTCTTCTTTTTAACCTTTAGATAAGACCCATCTTAAAACACAAGATTCAGGCCACAGCGCTCTTGGGGGCTAAAGAAGAACAGCAGTGACAGCTCAGAATAATCGTGCTTCATTTAAACCATTTACTTGGTGTTTCACAAGATAGGCTTATTTTCTGAACCACTGAAACACCAAGGGACTCTCCTTGCTTCTTTTGCAACTCTAAGTAAAGCATATTAGCCTGGCGGGTTTCCAGATCCTCAGAAAGACACTCTGCATGCCTTCCATCTAACACATGACAGGTATTCAAAAACAAGTTACCCAAGAATACCTTCCCTAGTAAAAAAATTAAATGATCTACAACAACAATCTACTACCACTCCTTTGGTTTTAGAAAGAATTCTTGCCACTGTTGAGGGCAGCCGTGACATCAACACAATTTGTCAAGCCATCAGCCCAAAGATATTTAAGACTATTAAATGAGCAGACAAAAATTTCATACTGCAATCAAAGGTTATCAGCTCACTGGTACTTCAAAGGCAAAAGCCACACCAGGAAATATGGTAGCCAAATGTCCTTAATTATGCACATAAACACAGTAGGGTCTAGAGGTTTCTATCATCACAAGCAGGTTAATTAATTAGCAAGGACTGTGTTGTCCCAGCCTCTGATTCTGGCCAATTTTAGTCCTTTAGGGTGGGGTGACATTCTGACTTAGTCTATCAAACAAACCTGGAAGTGCTCGCACTCTCACATGCAGCTATTCAAGAGCATCACAGAAGGTGCTCTCAGAGCCACAGGGCTGGGCTGCTACGGCCATATGGCACAACACAGGCATCCCAGCAGCCATCGGGGCTCCAAACTGGTTTCAGAGATGCCAACCTCAGCAGAGCAGGAGAGCCACCCAACCTAATGCCATACTTACTTTCTCTTTCGGTTAATCCTCTGGGAGTTTGGGTTTGGTTTTTATTTGTTTTTGTTTCTGTTTTCAGGAAACAATGGAAGAATGGGGTTGATTGATTTTACTGAGGTCAACCGTGGCTAAAAATTTCACATAAATATGTCCTACTGGGTTTGGAGGTGACAGCAAGTGAGTGAGATTTATTAAAAGTATTAAAGTGATTCTGTGCTACCTGAAATCATCACTGATGATTTACACACACTGTAAATAAAACTATAGGGCTGGAGAGATGGCTCAGTGGTTAAGAGCACCAACTGCTCTTCCAGAGGTCATGAGTTCAATTCCCAGCAACCACATGGTGGCTCACAACCATCTGTAATGAGATCTGATGAACTCTTCTGGTTTGTCTGAAGACAGTGACAGTGTACACATATACATAAAATAAATAAGTCATATCTTTGAAAAATAAAATAAAACTATAGGTGATAAATGGACAGCTCCATGGTTAAGAGCGCTGCTTCTCTTCCAGAGGATCCTATATCAATTCTCAGCACCGACATGACAGCTCACAACTGCTGTACCCCCTGTTGCAGAGGATCTGATGCCCTCACAAAGATAGACATGCAGGCAAAACACTAATATGTATGAAATAAAAATCAGAATGTCACTTTTCAAAGCTTGCACTTTGGTCAGAAAAAAAATAATTTAAAAAATAAAACCATAATAGGAAAATGTAGCAGGAATCTTGAGTTGAGGGTCTCCTTATATAAAACACAAAGTAGAAATCATATATGAAGGAATACAGTATAACCACAGCAGAAAACAGGCAGGATATTACACCTGCCACATATCTAGAATTCTGTAAATGCTCTCTGAAGAACAAATGCCAAGGTAGCTTCTAAACCAAGCAAAGAGGAGCACCTAACAGTTCTCATTAAAGCTTTCCCCACCTTACTTCTAGAAAAAATTAAAGATTTGAAAGTCTACAGGGAACTTACAGCCGGCTCTTCTAATTCAAGTTTAGTGACAATGGCACACTGTCTCAAAAGTGTTTCAATCTAACTACAACACAAGAAACAAGAGTTGCAGGAGTTTAATTCCTTCAGAAATACTTCCTTTGTAGGAAACTGCATCTACAGGACACTCTGGCATCTGTACTAGGGACATCTGCTATCTCTCCTCAAGCAAGCAGACATGCGCTCTCTAGAGGCAACAAAAACAGCGAAAAAGAGTCCGAGCATCTCAGCTGCAAAGCAGAGCTGCTTGGCTCCAGTCAATGGGCACATAGGACAACCACATAAAATGCGATGAACCGCATAGCCAATAAACCCCACAGAGTTTCATAGCTGTAATGGCCAAAACTCTTGCCTTCATCTTCTGTAGTTGTGGGATTACATATATGTATCTGTATGTACATAAACTATGTTTGGCATATAGAATACATTATTGGAAAATGTCACACAAGTGTTTTATAAGCCAGTTCATGAGCATGCACGCACACAGACATGTGGGGATCTTTGTAAGCAAATATGAAACTACCAAAACCTCTTCCGATTCTAAGTGTAAGACATACCAGGTGCCGATTCCTCAACACTGTCCCAAGTCAAGTCTTCTCCTTCACTCAGTCACACCCCCCAAAAATAGAGGACAGCTGAGCATTGTAGACACAACCAAAACCACAGAACCTATTCAGACTTCCAATGGAGAGAGCCTAAAACAAGCGTTTCACAAGAACACATCTGGAAGTATTGTTTGAACAAGTCTTCTCTCCATGAAGCCTACCTTTCACAACAGCTCTGCAAACTCTACTAAATTATGACTTTTAAGTACATACAAAGAATTCCGTTCTAGACTATACCAAAAATATAACAACCCAGGTAAGAATCCTGGAACTCGCTCAGCTGCCTTAATAACCACAAAGAAAAAGTTTCTTTTTGCCAAGCAATTGTAATGTTTGTTTCCTTTTTAGAAATATCTACAGTGTACTTGAAGATGCATTTTGGCTGCAAAGATGGTACCAACGAAAAACGCTTCTGCTCTGAAATAAATATGCAGAGAAGGAGATATGGCCAGGAAGAAGAGATGGCAAACACACACAGGTTAGAGTGTTCACTTCATTTTAAGTCATCTGTAGAAGAAGCTGTTTTTAATTCAGTTTGTATTTCCATTTAAATTGATATGTTCAGATAAAACACCTTAACAAAAGTTACTAACTTCTACTAAATTTGGCCACTTTCACAATGATCATATCCTTTTCTTGTAAAGGTCTTCACAATGCAGATACTTTGTAAAAACTAAAAACGTGGGTTCTTCTCATAAAAATATTCATATGCCGAGTGTGGGGGCACAGGCCTTTAGTCACAGCACACAGAAGACAGGAAGAGATGATCTCTGGGTTCCAGGACAGTCTGGCCCACTTGGTAAGACAGAAAAGAAAGAAACAAAACCACTAAACTAAAAACATTCAATCAAATGTCCAATTCTTCCTGTTTCCCAGCCGTCTAATGACCAGGGGTCTTGTTCCCAAATACACAGCATGGTAAAGCCAGCTGAGACATAAACCCCGTGAATCCCAGACCTGGGAGGGGAGTCTCTGAAGGCATTTGAAATCTACCCACACTAATAAAACTCAGCTTCTATGCTCATTATTCTTTATCGCTGTTACTTATTTTATATTAAAATCTCTTAGAGTGAGCTGTCAACAGTCCATATACATTTATGAGTACAGAATCTGAAAAAAAAAATGAAGTAAGACCTTTGCTAATCCACACACCTGATCCAGCAAAGAACACCCTAGGATCTTTAAGTTAAAAAAACAAAAACAAATGCAAACCCTGAAAATCTCAGTCACTGCGTGCGAGGCTTGAAGATGCAGTTGTGGGTGGCTCTGTACTGGATGAAATCACTGACTTGCTAACCCTCCAGGTCTGGTCCAAAAGCCTGGAGGCAGGACATTCTCCACAGAAGCATAGAAAATTCATTTCCCCCCTCAACTCAATAAAAAAAATCAAACAGATGAGTTTTTAGGGAACGGTGCAAAGCTGATCTGTTTAGGGATGTATCTGCCTGATGATGTGGGAAAGAAGCAAGCGAGTGAAGACCACAAATCTAGTTCCAGTCAGTAAAGACTACAGCAGCAGCTATCACCACACATGCTTCAATAAATCAGACACAGGTACATTTCAAAAATAGAATGGCCACTGCACAAAACAAGAACCAATGGGTTTAATACTAATGTCAAACAGTCAGTGGCCAGCTCCTCCTAACTGAGAGAGAAAGGCTAAGGGCTGATCCTAACAGGGGGACATTCCAATCAAATACTATAGTTCTAATGGAATCCTCATTTCAAATTCCTATCACAGGAGCAGAGTGCCAGCCAGGAATCAAACTGTGACCCCCCCTGAGCCAAAGACAACTTACCACTCAGCTGGTAAGTGGGCAACTCAATTTACAAAGTTAAATTCCTGCATTTCAATCCTCTGCAGAAATATATGAGCAATGCTAAATGAACTGGATTCAGCTCATTAGAGGTTCACAAACCAAACACAGAAAGCTTTGGAAGGCACCCAAAGCAAAGCCATGCCCATGCCCATGCCCGTGCCCGTGCCCGTGCCCATGCCCATGCCTATGCCTATGCCTAGGTGGTGATGTCCACTCAGTAAACCCTCAGTGTCATAATTATCGTCTGCCCATCATTCCTCGGAAGAACCTTATGCTGTACCTATGCCACTACAACGCTCAGCCAGTTACATTAGTCCTCAGAGAAGATGGTAAGATGAAGAGTCAGTCATAGTGTCTGCACCTTGCTGTAGACACACTTAAAATTTCCAGATCTTGGAGGGGGGGAAAAAAAAAACAGACCAAAAGCACAGTGTGGTGGCACATGCCTTTAATCCCAGCATTTACAAGGTAGAGGCAAGAGGATCAGGAGTTCAAAACTACTCTTGACTATACTGTGAGGTTAAAGCCAGTTTAAAAACCTTTCTTAAATAGGCACATGCAACTAAGTGCACATATACACACAGCCTAAAGATGTATGTGTGTACATGTAGTGTGTGCATATGTATGTATGTGCAGTGTGATCTAGTAACTATTTCTCAAAACCTTTACTAGTTACTCTGTTTCCACCTATAAGAACCATTCTGCAGCTCTGTGTTTTCATCGCTGTGTGCACTGGGAGAGAGGCTGTGCCTCAGTGGTTGAGTGCTTGCTCGTATGTGTGAGGCTCTGGGGTCAGTGCACAGTGCCACCAGGGGAGGAGAGACATCAATACCCGACGCTCTGGCTCCTTTACAGTGTGAGCAAGCATTCAAAAAGAAATCCATTCCAAACTATTTTTAGTCTTTGAAATTTCAAAATGAGACAAGGCCGTCTTACAGTGACTGAAAGGTTAACACGCAGCCAATTACAAGCCTGACTTTGAACAACTTCCCGTGAAAGCTTGAGATTTCTGCAGCCAGAACATTCACCATTTTCTTTTCATCATCAGAAATATTTATGCACCTGACTTAGATATTTTAGTAAATACCTGAGCTAAAATCTTAATTGAAAATGTGCTGGGGGCAGAGAGATGGTTCAGTGGACCACAATGCTTGCCAACAGGGCAAACAAAGTGAGTTCAATCCCAGGACCCACATGCTTGAAGGACAGAAACAGTTCCCACCTCCATCCTTTAACTTCCACAGACATGTTGTAACACACATATGTAAAAATACATACATTCACAATTATTAATGTTTTTAAAACTCACACTGAAGCCATTTGCTGCAAAGCTTGATGGGTAATCAGCAACTTGTCCTTTCAAATAAGTGTGTAAGGATCATGGGACTACATAAAACCAAGAAGCTAAGAAAACTAAGATTATATTTTACTGCAGATCTATTTTTCACCCTACACATTTGAGGAGGAAAATCATATAAAGTTTCCTTGCTAGCCATTCTTTACAAACTTCCTATATTTGGCTCTCACTCTAGTTTGGCAAACTAGGCCACAGTCTAAAACTAACAAGGCCTGACCTTCCTCAGGGAAGAGAGAAAGGGCTCTTCGTTTTCAGAATGACTCCACAACCTCACATCAGGGAATCATGGGAAAAACAGGCTGGACGCCAAGAGCACAAGAATCATGGTGCAATAGCCCACTGCTCTCCTCTCCGCCTCTTTCCTTCCATAGCAGACAGAGCTTGGCACCCCATCCTACAGACTGTATGTAAGGGGAGGCCTTCAGCTCCCTGCCACATGGGGCGTCTCTTCACAGAGAGGAAGGCAGCTCTAACAATACAAGGTTCATGGTGGGGGAACAGCTGAGAGCTGTCGGGGTTGGGGGACTGGGGGACACTCCACCCCACCCCACCCCACCCCACCGCTATACACACACACATAATCTGCTGCTTCAACTCTGAAGAAAGTAAAGTATGGCAGAAAAGGGGTGACCCAGGTAAAAGGAAGCAGGCTGATCCTGCACTATATATACATATATACTCAGAGTTGCCTTTGACACTGTGGAAGGAGGTTGCCAGTAATGTTCTAAGAACAGTCTGAGGATCCATGCTAGGGCTGAAGGGCTGACCTAATGACCTAATTTCACCCTTCCCTGTGACTACAAGATAAGGACTGACAATACTCAACTATAGCAGACAGCTCAGGCTGCTAAACAGATTTTTAAGAGGACAAGAGTTTCATCAGACTTGTTTCCTCAAGGAAGAATTTCTGTAAAATCTAGAGAAGAGTTTCCTGTGGGGAAGGGCTGCTGCCGACTGCCGGCTCTAGGACTGCCAATACAGGACTGCCCCAGTCTGGAGGCAGTAAAACGCTCCCCCATTAGCCTCATGGCCCTCAGGGACGCCATGCATGCTACAGCAGTGTGGGAGTAGCCTTTCTGGTGCTCCCACTCACTAAATACCTTGACGAGTCTGGATCTAACTGTGCCCTTCCCAGGACCCATGCCTCCGCTGGCCAATCCAACAAGGAAACTGTAAGAACCAGGAAGACCCTGAGCTGTGCTAATATAAGCAGGTGTCATGTGGTTCTGGAGGGGAGAAAAAGATGGAGCCTTCTGTTTTAAGAGCAGGAATGACCTCTCTTATCCAAGACAACTAACCAAATTCACAAATGAAATACTGAAACTTTTTCTAGAACATGCCACAATCAATGCAAAGTAACTTCCTGGGAACCTTCTAACCCAGGTTGGAGGCATATACCTGTAATGCACCCTCTGGGGGACTAAGTTTGAGGGCATCCTGGGTTAACAACCAGATTAACTCAAACAACAATAACACAACTTTGAATGACTGGAAAAATTCACCTTAAGGAGCCTTTGCACAGGTCAGCCTCCTACCCTGGGACTGGAAGGAGCAGCACTGCCTTACCAAGCAGGAGTTTTCTCCACATTGTTGCAAGTACAATTTCAAGAAGAAAAAAAAGAAAGGGGGGGGGAGGAAAAGAGGGAGGGACAGAGAGACAGAGAGAAATAAAATGGTCTATTTTATTGTGAGTTCTACTTTCCATCTAAAATAAAAGAAAAAAGGGGATATCACAGAAACATTCCCAAATCCTCTCAATACCAATAATAGGTAGAAATCAACAAGGAAAAAACAAAAACTCTCAACAAAGCCCTGGAAGACAGAGAGAGAGCTAACACTGACCTGCTGCTGCGGGTACTGCAAGCCTCCCAGGGCCCCTGGAGCCCGGCCCTGCATGCCAAGGGGATAGCGCTGTGCACCTGGGGGACCGTAGGAGCCTCCTGGGTATGGGCTGCTCTGCTGCGGCTGGGAGTGGGGGTGAGTACCCATCCCATACAGCTGAGGTCTCTTCAGCACCATCGGGTCCATCGGGCTGCCCTGTGAAGAAAGAAACCAAGAAACGGGTTTACTAGCTCTTACTTATAACAAATACAACCTTTGTGTTTAAATATATGCATATAACACATCTACCTAAAAGAATACTAATGGAAACATTTTTTTTTACTAACTTTCAGATAGGATTTTAAAGTTAAGATCTGGGATAAACACTATAAGGAAAAATTCTATACCATAAGTATCTAAAAATCCTAAAAAACAGAAAACATGATTTTGATTCAAAGTATCCCAGAACTTTGTCATCTAAAAATGACCTTTTAGACCTGAGTCTACAAGTCTTAATGAAGCCTTCGTGCCCCTGGATATTCACAGAAGTAATGTAAAATGTTTTTAGATAAAATTTTCCAAAGGTAACGAGTGTGCAGCAGTAAGCCCCAGATTACGAGTCACAAGCCAGTAAGCATCACACCAAACACAGCAGTTCAATCCAGACTCTGGATTTTATTTTGGTCTGGTGAATCAGTCCCGGAGCCTCAGGCCAAGGCCATCAGTGAGACAGCTCGACCAAGAGAGGAAGGAGCAGTTTCAAGCAGTGCAGTGGGCTTCGCAGTCTGGGCTCCTCAATGCAGCAGGGCTGTGAAGGAAAACCGCACCAAAGGCCACAGATCCACAGCCTTCATAAACAGATCCCAAATCAAGTGTGGACACCTACTGCGTGCCAGGCTCCCAGAGCACAAGTGTAAGCACGTGCGGACTCTCAGGAAGATGTGCAGACTAAGTGGAAATGCAGGCTCAGGGAGGGAGAGACAACACACAGCTCCAACATCAGAAGCTAAGCGGCCTGCTGTGCCTAAGGACGTGGATGTTCCTGGGGTTTGTACCACGCAGGAGGCTGGGCGTTTGCTGAACAGGGCTGAGGCCCGAGCATGAGCAAGCCTGACAGGTCATCTCAGGCTGCCTCTTCTGATAACCCCTGGGTGCCATTATAGAAGGCTGTCATCAGAGCCACCTGTCAGGACTGCTCCCTCAGGAAGTGGCTGAAAGCAGGGCCAGCTGCCACACTGGGCAGGTAAGACAGAGGTTCTGAATGGGCAGCAGTGACAAGAGGCCACAAGGCCAGACTCCAAGCATACACACACAGACTTGGAGTCTGTAATGTGATGAATAACAGGTGGTAAGGCACGGGTTAAGGAGACGAGAAAATGCATCAGAGACGAGACTGGGAACCAACAGTGATGTAACATGAAAGGTCACACAAAGTGGCACAAAGTAAATGCTCAATAAACAGGGGGTGACTTGGCAAGTAAAGTTATTAACTTCATCCAGGTAGAAGGCACATGGCGAATATCCCAGCCCCTAGGAGACTGAGGCAAAGGATCAAGAGTGTAAGGGAAGGGGCTGGCAAGATGGCTCAGTGGTTAAGAGCACCGACTGCTCTTCCGAAGGTCCCGAGTTCAAATCCCAGCAACCACATGGTGGCTCACAACCATCCTTAAATGAAATCTGATGCCCTTTTCTGGAGTGTCTGAAGACAGCTACAGTGTACTTACATATAATAAATAAATAAATCTTTAAAAAAAAGAGTGTAAGGGAAGTGTGAATATAGTTTGAAAGGTGTGTGTGTTGAGGGGTGAGGGGAACAGAGAGCATGATGGGTGAAAGAATAAGAGAGCAATGCCATTTAGGCAGAAGGGGAAAACATAGACCACAAAGAAACCAGAGCGTTGGAAACTGCATTCAGAATTCTAGGAAGCATACTGTCATCGAAGAGGTGGAGACCTCATGGAGCAACAAAACAGCCAACAGAGCCCAGCAGGCCACATGAGAAGGTGGGAAGCCTGGACCCAAAAATATTTGGCTTGATCAGGTATCTGCTGAGCTCTGCAAAAAAAAAAAAAGTCACAGTGCCAGCCCTGAGGCAAAATGATGGGGAGGGGGAGGGGGAGGGGGAGGGGGAGAGAGGGAGAGAAGGAGAGAGGGAGAGAGGGAGAGAAGGAGAGAGGGAGAGAGGGAGAGAGGGAGGGGAAGGGGGAAGGGGGGGAGGGGGCAGCAGGCTGAAGGAGTTGTGAGAACTCCCAGCTGCTCCTCCCCCCACCTCCCTCCACAGGACTGCAGGTGGCCATTTCTCCTTCCAGGTCACCTGGTGTTGATTTTAATGATCTGATGACAGTGTGTGCCTGCCTGTGATGATTTTAGCAGAGAGGGTGTGCACTGCACTAGAGGCCCAGGGATGCACAGCCATGATGACTGTGAGGAGAAAGACATCATGTCCCTGTGCCAGGATGCAGGGATGGCAGGCCACTGTAGGACACACCTGGCCTCAGTCAGAGACACCCACCCCTCAACAATGAACCAACTGTGGAACACAGAGGAGATGAGTATATCCCAGCATATTCACAGATTGGGGATTTAAACTATTACTTTCACCTCCCAAGACTTACACCTAAAATAACTGAAAATGAGAGACAGCATATGGTTTTCCTCAATCAGCACATGGCTCTTCCGTAACCTCGGCAGTCCTGTCAAACACAGACACATGTCTGTGGCAACACCAAGACCTAGAACTAAGCCCTCCTCGGAGTATTTACATTACAATGTGTGCTTAGGAAAGCAGGGTGAATTCTCCTCCAGATTCTTTCCAAGATAAAACACAACTTTCTTCAATGGTTGAACTGGTAATTTCAAAACCAGCCAAAGGAATGGTGGCACACAGAGAAGCTGTGTGTTCGCCATCAGGTCGGTGGCCCATCCCATCATCAGGGCTCTGCAGCAGCCCTGTGCCCACACTGGTCAGACCGTGCTAACACGGGAGGAGCCTCTCACCTCCCCTCAACATAATGCCAGGATGGAAGCACAAAGTTTAAACTGTAAAATGTGCAGAGTGCAGAATGCTGACCTGGGATGCCAGCACCGCATCATTAGATACAGATTCTCTTCACCTCAAAGGCATCAGATCGCTCAGGAGATTTCCTGTATGAAAGCTTAGGCCTACTCAGATAAGGCACATTATTTAATTTTTCCTTTCTCTCCTTACCTCTTACTATTAGGTACTCATCCACAATCCAAATCCATCCCTCTGAGCACTTGCTGATCTGAACATTTAAACTTGTAATGAAGTAGCCCAGCCTCGCCCTAGCTCTTCACTGCTAGCTCTATAAAGCAACCACAATGTCAATCAAAACCAAGACTGTTCCAGGAAAGGCAAAGGCCAAGCTGATCCTCATGTGCATGAAGAACCTCAAGTCCTGCTGCTTGTTTTCACCAGTCCTCAGGTAGGATACTTTTAAAATGTGACTATTTTCCTTTCACACATAAGATGTATGCTCTAGCCGGCCCCATCTGGTCCATGGTCTTCGAGCACCCCACTGAGTGGCTTGTTCTGGTGGGGTTTCTCTCCAAGCACATTCCACAGCGCCACAGTTGAGTTTTATCCCATGAGACACGTGCTTTCCGTATGAGATGCAACTAGTGGTTGTGGCCACTAGCCCACAACCAGACTGGGTTTTATTACTTGTTAAGACTTTCAAATTCCTCTGTTAACCAATAACCCTCCTTTCCCCTTCTCTCCCTCCAAGATACACACACACACACACACACACACACACACACCATACATGGATACACACATACCACTCAGGCACTTGATGTTGCCTGTTTTGTCTTCCAACAGCCTCAGTCCCCCATGCATGGGAGTAGGCCTGAGGACAGGAAGTATGATCCAGTTTGAAAGCAGACCTGGGTATAGACCTAAGCACAACAGGAACAAAGTCCTGCTGTGCTCTCTTATAGGGTTCCAAAAGCCAGCCTGGGAATCCTCCTGGGTAAATTAAAGGCAACAGCTCCTAGATGTCCAGTGTGATTCAGGTAGTCACTGAGAGTCACCATTTCAGAATATGCCTACACATGTATTTATAGTGAAGATACCTCTGTAAGTTTATTTTACCCCTAAATATCAAATTAAGGACCTAATTTACCAAATGTTTCGTTATGATTTTCTTAGTCCAATTTCTTAAACCACAAACTGGAGAAAAGCTTGGCAACCCCTCACCCCCAACAGAGAAACCTTACACCTCAATCTACAATCGTATTTACACATTTTGGATTCAACAAGAGCTTTTCAGTCACTGGGGAAAGCAGTCAGCCCCATCGCCTAAAAAGCTGACAAAAATAATCAAACCTAGCATGAACAAGCACTGAAACAAACCGGTATAAAAAACTATAACAGGGCTAGCAAGATGGCTCAGGGGGTGAAGCTCCTGCTGCCAAGCCTAGCATCCTGAGCAGGATCCCTGAGATGCATATAATAGGAGACAACAGACTTCTGCAAGTTACCCTCTGTTCCTCACACAGGCTCCACCAGGTGTATGCAGAGGTGAGCACGCACCCACACATGCACACACGCGCACACAGAGGGATAGATAGATAGATAGATAGATAGATAGATAGATGATAGATGGATAGATAGATAGATAGATAGATGATAGATGGATAGATGATAGGCAGGCAGACAGACAGACAAATAGATAAGGTAGATATAGTAAGAGCCACCAAGTGCCTGAAACCCTGCAACCTACAAGTTCAAAGAAAAACCGGAACCAACCTAACTACTCTACAGTCACAAAAGCAATGCACAAGCATACCATAGCAAGACGGTGGGGTGTGGGGACATGGGGAAGGAATGTACAAACTACAGTCTGGTTTTTAATTGTGATGCATACAAGTGTGGCTCTGTGAAAAGGGCTGATAAAGACTAGGGCAGCCACTGGGGCCAGTGTACAGCTGTCATACTGTAAAACAATTTTCTCTCTACGGCTCTATCAACCCAATGCTTCCGATGCCCTGACTTTCTGCAGCAGGGAAAGTCCACAGTCCAGCACTGGGCTCTCTCCCTGGCATCCAGGCTCAGGGCAGAAGCCAGTGGAATATCAGGGGCTCACTCTTGCCCCAACAGAGATCTGTCCCCCTCGCTGCACATCAATCACCAGCACCTGCTACCATACCACTGTGAACTGTCCCCGGGCTGCCCTGTGACAGCTTCTGTGGAGCCTTGTGCTGCTATCTCACCCCTTTATGATGTCTTTCGAGTTCCCTGCGAGATTTCTGACCTCCCTAGCACACCCTTGATCACCCCCAAGCTTAGTGCTCTTTCTCATGTTACACACAGATGAGCTGGATAGCTGTGGTCGCTTGGTAACTGCTTAGAGCTCTGATCACAGAAAGGAAAGCAGTTCAGGACAAAAAGTCAGCACTGGTACTCAACTTGGCAATTCATACATGCAAGAAGACGGCAGACACACATGATGTCAGCGGTAATTTATAAGTGACTTCTTTGGTAACATTCTAAAGGCCTTAACATTGGTTTCCCTAGAAGAGGAGGGCTCCAAAGACTCATTCCCTCCTTTCATAAGAGCACCTAGCCATCTTCAAGCGTTAAAATACCATGGTTCTCAGTTACCACAGAACCAAAGGCCAATGTGACTCCCATCCAGATGACACAGAAAGGCTCCAAGGGGCAGAACACTATGGGCTCAGGTCTGATTCTCAGACTGAAGTTGGAAATCATGCACCCTGCCTCTAAAACTGTGTGCCTTGACTTGTACTGGGACAGAACAGTCCATTTAAGATGGACCTACGCCACTGGGACTTGAGGAGTCAACCCCTCTACCACATTCTTCTACCAATACAAAACATCTGCGGCATTCGCTATGATACAGGTGTGAAATCTCTCAGGCGTTAGACAAAGCCAAAGAAAACGTTTCCTGCTGGCTATTCCAAGACAGCACTCTTGATGCAGCCTGTGACTATGCTACATTAATTAGCAGCATGCGAGGAAGGAAGGTGGTGGGGATGCCACAGACCACTCACCCTGCTCTGAAGAACAACCACGGCCAGCAGCCTTGGATTTCCAGTCTTGACTCCCTAACACATTTGGGGAACTGTGTGATGACATTTGATGATGAAGAGAACTCTTTTTTTGTTCTTAAAATAATGGTGTGACAATTCTTATTTATGCCACTTGATCTGAAATAAAAGTGCTTTGATATACAAGTTTAGATAAAGAAGTGTAAGTTTCCACCCACGGGTTATAGATGAGCAAGCTAGACATGGACACCACACGCACAAGAGGCTGAGTGAGGTAGGAGGGAGCCTCAGTTCCCAATCAGCTTGGGCTACAGAGAAGAATACTACAAGCTTTGGGTTTGGGGATTTTTTGTTTTGTTTTGAGGTATTTTTGTTTGATTTTTTTTTCTTTAGTACAAAAATAGAAGATATACAGTGTTTTTTTTTTTCCCAGTTACATTTCAAGATTTAATCCTGAGTTCAAAATACCATTATTACTATTAGAATTATTGATGTTCATAAAATATTATAACCTATATATAAAATAAGTCCCATAAATTACAAATGAAAAGCAAGAGCATAAGACACCAACAGCTGTGATTCTTAACTCTCAGAATGCTGGGGGAAATTGAGCATCTGAGACAGGGGAGATAGCACACACATTTAAGTACCTAGGAAGCAAAAGCAAGCAGACCTCTGTGTGTGAGTTCAAAGCCATCTTGGGCCACATACCAAGTTCCAGGTAAGCTATTCAGGGCTACACAGTGAGGCCTTGTCCCAAAACTTGAAAAGTAAATTAAAAAACAAAAAAACTATGATGTGCTGAGATCCCAAATTTAACTCAGATTTGGAGGTTCATAGACTCCACCTCTTAAAAGCTCATTCAAAGCCTTTGCTGACACTGTCAAATGACAGCAAATGTCATTCATTTCCAAGACATCTCAGTGCATTCTCCCATGACCACAAGTCACTCTGGTTAAGGAGTCAGCAATGAGACTCAGAGCTTTGGAAGTGAAAAGATCGGCACTGGTGCTGATATGTAGAACCCCTCCAGGTGTCCACCACTGGGAACACTCTGCTTCTCCCTTCTCTAGGTGATGTCCTTGTCATTTACACCCACAGGAGTTTGACTTCACACCTCTGATGGCTCTTGAAGACAACTATAGCTACTTCCCTTCTTGGAGTAAGAAATACCCATTCTTGCCCCCTTCACACAAAAGCTTTCAAGGTAACTCCTTGTTTGCTTTCTTCCAAAACCTACCCAGATATTAACGTAGCCTAAAATCTCTGCTCTTATGAGCATGGCCATCTCTCCATGGCCATCCCTTCTCTGTGACCAAACCCACTTGCACCATCTTGCACCATCGTGTAGTGGACACCTGGATTATATAGGATAGTTGGGCCATGTGGCAGAAGTCTATGTATCTCTGCTATTTCTATTTGATTATTTTTGGCCACTGTTCCTAACCTGCTGAAATGCTTGTTTAGATCCTAAAGAACTCTAACACGCAACTACATTTCTTGGCTGACACCAGCCATCAGTTTGATCAGTGTACCATTAAGTCTTCAGCTGCAACACTAACATTCAAGAAATGTCTGGAAAAGCACAGGGAAAGAACTCCACAGGGTTTCCTAAAGACTCACACAATCCCTGCGCAGGGTCTGGAGCACAGGACCTGAAGCACCCACATCCTTCCTTCCTTCACTACTCCTGCAGGCAAGCACAAGGCCCACCACACCTGCCAATCATCGCCATCTCCTCAAATACAAAATAAAGAGTCCAGTGTTCAACAGAACAAGAGGTGAATGGTATACAGGAAATGGCGTGGGACCTGGGTCCAGACATATGGGTATGAGCCCCGCCGGTGTGACTTGTAAGTCACACTAATTTAGGTAGTCACACTCCCTCTCGGTGTTGATGGGGAGCTACCTACATCTCTCTTCTTCTTAGGCAGTCAATGAGGTGAGAGCACAGTCAGTCCATAATTTATCTCATTTATTGTCATTTCTTGTACTGGAGGGTGAAAGGGTTTTTGGTTGTTTGTTGTTTTTTTTCTAAGATGTATTTATTTTATGTATATGAGTGCACTGTCGCTCTGTTAGATCCCACTACAGATGGTTGTGAGCCACTGTGTGATTGCTGGGAGTTGAATTCAGGACCTCTGAAAGATCAGTCAGTGCTCTTAACCACTGAGCTGTCTCTCCAGCCCAAGAGTCAACAATTTATCTGGTTTGTCTGTGTGCTCAGCCTGCAGTACAATGCCTGCTAGGATGAGGTGTATGGACCAGGAAATCAAAGGCAATGCAGGAGATTCGATGACTATGCCAGAAGCAAAGGAGCGAGCACCACTTCAGACAAACCCTCACTCCCTTTAAGTTCATGCACAACTTGGCTTCAACGATCTCCCATGTTCACTTGACCCAAATGCCTGCAGCTCAGCCTGGATGCCTACAGGACCCTCCGCCTGTCTGTCTCATCCACTCTTGACTCCTTCTAGCCCCTCGGCACCCCACCCAATTCCTCCCTAAGTCAACTCCAATCACAATGGCTGCCTGGGGCTCTGGGATGACAGTTTTCCCACCACTGATCCAATAAGTAGGTCCTTCTTTGTCCAGCCCTCAGAACTCAGCTCCACTGTATCAGCCTTGGAAAGCTGCTGAGCAGCAGCCGCAGCAGGCTGCCCTTGAAGAACCCCACATGGATCCCTCAGGGTACTCTCCTAAGTCCCTGTGACTCTTGTGTGACTTGATCTTCTGCCTAGTTTGTCCCACAAAGAACAGATACTGAAACTAAAAATCCTAACAGCAAGTCAGCGTAGGTTCTTGTGGTGACACTCAACAAGTCCAGGAAGGAAGAGTTTTGCTTCTCCAGGTTTTGTCTGATTTTTATAACTTGGTAAAAACAGTATGAGATTAATCCCCCAAAGTTCAGGGGCTTATAAATCAATTCAAAGAGTAAATTATTGCCTAACTCAGCCACACTTTAAATTTAACAAATGTAATAATCTTGTAAACAATCAAAGTATATGTGTATATACCCTTAATAAACTATGTGTGTGTGTATGTGTATATGTATGTATATATATATATATACATATATATATATATATATATATATATATATATATATAGAGAGAGAGAGAGAGAGAGAGAGAGAGAGAAAGAGAGAGAGAATTTATTAAAGGGTAAGTTGGGTCTAAATGGAATATCAAAATAATAATAAAACTCATTTCTAGTTTCCCTCAGAAACTTAAGCTTCCGAAGCAGCAGCACCACATGCTCTGCCATTTACATCCCTAAGCACGCACTACCGCACTACCACTCAGATTCTGTCTCTGCAGATAGCCAGCAGCAGGCTCCTATTTAAAGAGAACAATAACATGGTGGCACTTACCATATGAACACAGAGTAAGGTCAGGAAAAGAATGTGTGTGAAAATATAAAGTCTCAGACCCTCCACCCATAGCTGAAGCCACCACTGACCTCACAGCACGTGCAGTAAACTCTCATTCACACACACACACACACACACACACACACACACCCAACACTACCACTCTTGGTATAAAATTCATATAGAATACAAGACAATGTATTTCAAGTATTTGCACATAACAGGCTTCTAACGGGGGTCAGCTTTCAGTCTCCTCATTGTTAGAGGACTCTATATGTTTGAAATATGATTATTTCAGTGATGTGTAAGGCATGGAAACCACCATACAGAAGACAGCCCTGACATGAGTCCCCACTGAGCTGCAGGCCACAGCTCTCAGCCAGTACTTTGCAGAAACACCACCAACTTGCTATCTCTAGAACAAGAGTTTATCATCCTTCTCCTGGCTAGCTACAGAATGAGGGATAAGTTATTCAAGAGCCCTGAGCTGTGATTTCCCCCATTTTTCAAAAGGGAAATAATAGCTCCCTCTGAGGTAGTCACTGGAAAGACATTCGGTGGGAGAGACCCACCCCACCCCACCTGAGGACAGGAGCCAGTCCCTGTGGTCTCACGGCCTCCCTCAGAGCTCTGCTGAGCTATTTAACTACAAGTGGGTAGGTTAACTAGGTCTTGTTTGTGAAAGCAAGTGCTCTTCAAATGAGCTGTGCACCCAACCCTTAGTTTTTAAAATTAGCAACTTTAAAGCTGGGGTATAAAAAAATGTTAATGAATGAAAATTGTCAACTGACACCTGCTTTGGGACAAAAACCACTCTCTATGGTGACAGGCTTTCGGAGACATGTCCCATTAAGTATGTTCTCTAGCAGAGCCATAGCTGAGTGTGACTCCTACTGTAACATGGATGTTGGAGGGGAGGGGGGAGGTCAACCTTTACCAATAGGAACTTGCAGCTGCAGAGATAGGTCAGAGGTCACGAGCACTGACTGCACTTGGGAAGGACCCAGGCAGATGCCCAGCACCCACATAGCAGCTCCCAGCCATCTGTAACCCCAGTGGGGGGTGGGAGGGTGATACAGTGCCCTCTTCTGGCCTCTGAAGGCATTCATGACATGTACAGACATAAATATAAAACACATACAGTAAAATAAAAACAGATTTTAAAATGAAGGAGAACCAAGTGCAAGCATGAGCCTAGACAGAGCCTGTGCTAAAGGGATAACTGCCACCGACGGGGGCTAGAGGTTGGGGGACACATTAGAGTGGGCTCCAGGGGACGCTTCCGGAGGGCTAACTGCAACAGCAGGGGCCAGAGCAGCTCTGTTCCTAGGAACTGTACTCAGAAGCATTAACAAGCAAAAGGATAGTAAGTTTACAGCCTCCTCACAAGCAATGCTGAAGAAAGAGATACATTATGGACAGATGAACGGATGGATGGAAGGAATAATAAAGGTGGCAAAATGCTAAGATCAGATGTTCCAGAACTGAGAAAGGTGTATGGTACCTCTCTATGGTAAAATGTAAGTGCACTCAAACCAGGGTGCTGGGAGAGCTAAAGACAGCAGACCACCAAGGTGACACTACCTGTCCTACCAACCATGTAGCCCTGGCTAACACAGAACACTCTACAGACCAGGCTGGTCTTGAACTCAATCTGCCTGCCTCTGTCACCTGAGGGCTGAAATCAAAAGTGTGTTCCCATCATGCCAGACTTGGCGTTTTTCTTTTTTTTTTGGGGGGGGGGTTAAAGATTTATTTATTTTATGCTTATGAATACACTGTAGCTGTCTTCAGACACACCAGAAAAGGGCATCGGATCCCATTGCAGGTGGTTGTGAGCCACCATGTGGTTGCTGGGATTTGAACTCAGGACCTCTGAAGAGCATTCAATGCTCTTAACCACTGAGCCATCTTTCCAGCCCCCTTGGCATTCTTTTCTAAGGTTTTATGCTCTTTAAATTTTTATTTCGTGTATGTGTAAAGGTAAAAGCACTGGCCACAGGGAAACGGTATGAGAGTTTTAAAACTCAGTGCACATTGAAAACCCAACTATTCCAAAGAAACAGGAAGAAGAGGGTTCTAGGATTGTCTCAGATAATCAGCAGTTCGCAGACCGCCATGGCAGACTAGGGCCGAGCCAGCAAGGGCCCTTACTAGGCCTCGCCTCTCTAAACCTATCTTGAGGAGGGCTGGATGCTTTGGACAAAGCAAACTGGGTAAACAGCCTAGATATCACATTCCCTGAACTTCAGTTTCCTGCTTTGAAAAGTCAACATAATAATAGTATCTACCAGTCTGAGAGCAGAGCACAGCAGGCCACGGTGAGGAGCGCAGCTCAGGGGTCCAGGTATTAAACAGTGAAAGGGACCACCACCACTCCCAGGGGATTCACTCCTCCACCAGCTTCCCACCTGCCCCTCCCTCCCTCCCAGGCATGAGGAGAGGACTGGAGAGAAGCAGCTGTTCTTGCTGTTCTGAGGGCCAGCATCCCTCCACCCTGCCCGGCCTCCCGGAAGTAGTGGGACCAGAAAGAAGACAGACAGTTAAAGGTGCTTCTCTCTGTCTCATTTGACCAGAATGCTAACAGTAAAGTCTCTTGAAGAATTTGAAAGCAATACTCAACCCAACATGGACATTCTACTGCCATTCAAGTCTTCACTTAGCACTCTAGCACGCCTATGCAGCCATGCCCGACACCCCTAGTCTAGAAAGCCTTTACCCAGCATGCTTCTGACCACCCTGTAAACCCAGGCACCTCTTCCAAACTCTGCCACGGACTGCTGCCTGAAAGCCTCTGCCTTCTCAGGGTCCCACCATCCACAACTCTTCTACTTAACAGGTAATGAATATTTATCCAAGCTACTGCAACTGTGTATCTGTCTCTCTCACCAGGAGCCAGCTCCTTCAGACCGGAAGCGCTTGTTCTTCCTCCTAACTCTCCTCACACTCAGAACTTCAGACACAACTAAAGTCCTGCTTCATTCAGTCATCAGTTTATAAATGAAGTCCCAAGGTGTCCTAACCTTTACTCTCTCCAAGCCCTCTAACCCTTACAACCTTGCTAACGGTGTGAGTAACCATGCCACTGAGCCCTGATACAGAGCCTGGCCAGTGACCGGCTGGCTCTTGAGTAAATGTTTGGTACAGGATGCTGGAGCACATCCAGCTGTCTCCTAGTCCAAGCGTGACTTCTCCTGGATTCACATAATAATGCTCCAAACAGGCGTGTTTTATTTCCCTGCCATAATGTCACTCTTTCCAATAGTCTTAAAACATTTCCCAAGTTCTGCTGATTGCCGCTACTGTAATTAAGCACGGAAAACGCCCATAAAGCACCTGCCACTCTAAGATTCACCACACACATCACCATCAGGAAGTCTCAAACACCCATGTGGTACCTCGGGCCCACTGGAGCAACTTTTTTCTTTTCCTTTCTTTCCTTTCCTTTCCTTTTTTTAATTCATATGGATGGGTGATTTGTTTGCATGTATGGCCATGTAACACTTGCATGCCTGGTGCCCTTGGAGGCCAGAAGATGGCGACAGATCCCCTGAGACTCAAGCCAGAGCCAGCGGTGAGCCATCTTGTAAGTGCTGAGACTTGAACCCAGGTCCTCTGGAAAAGCCATTGCTGAGTCATCTCTGCAGCCCTCCAATAGTTTTGCAAGCAGTCCACAAGAACTATGATAATACAAAAGCATAGGTGTGTGTTCCATTTCATTGCCGGCAAGGGCTCACAAACAATCAAAGCACGAGAAACGTGGTAAAGCCTGACCCCTCTACCTGGATGTAGACGAAAGGCCACCTGCAGACTTGGCAGGGACGGGACAGCAGCAGGTATGCTGGTCATAGATCCTTAGCATTTATGGCAAATTATTAATCAAGCCCCACCTGAAACAATTTGTTAAATTGATTTTAATCACTGGGCCTCTCACATGAAGCTTTGTATAATCAGCATTTCATTTACAAAATTAATTGCCTGATTGATTCTCAGGAGGCAGTCGCTATCATTACCTACTGTCACAACTGCTGAGTAGGTGTCACAACATGAGATTCTGACAGTATGAAAAGCATTGCTATTTTAAAAATGGATGAGGGAAAAGGGTGATAATGAAAGAAAAGCAAGAAAGTCACATTATCCCTAGGCCAGAAGTACAGGCACAAGTGTGTCACATGGTCCACCAAAAGGCTTTACAGCAGTATCAGCCTATTTGCTAGCAAAATTTTAGAAACTTACCACCAAGACACCAAAATCTATTTTTTCAAGCACATATAAACATGCATCATTGATCTTTCAAAAATATTTGAATGTTAGATATAGTTTTATTATTAAATTCCTTGCTCACTGTTTAATAGTCTATCGATAATCCTGTTATCACAATCAACAGAGATCAGGACATAGAGTGCTTTGGGGGTTTGGGTTTGGTGAGACAACTCAGCAGGTAAAAGCGAGCCTGACAGCCCGAGTTTGACCCCAAAACCTACCCCTGAAAGTCATCCTCTGACCTACACACACTGTCACCTGCAACTTGCACACACTTACACACAAACAAGATACACTTAGAACAGGTTTTCGGTGTAAAAATTAATCTCTGAAATACATAACAAGGTAGAAAGGTTTTCATTAACTATTGTCATTTTCCCAAAACTGAAGCCATATTATCCATATGACCATACTGCAAAGGCACCTGTACACATGAAAATCCAGACAAAGATTCCACTTCTCTCTTTACTATTAATTTGCATTTTCAAAAAGAATGTCCAACTTCCTCCCAGATCCTTAAGTCTTAGAGATCCCTCAATTTTTTGCCCCTCAAACTCACCTGCATATCCGTCATCTCTAGCAGTCCATGAGAGCAGGCTGACCATCCTAAGGCAAGAGGCTTTCAAAGTATAGTGGGAATGGTCCCCTCTGGACACAATCCAAGTCTACACAAGGTCTCTTTCAAATAGGTCCTGATGGATGGAGCCCTATGGAACTTTACCTTCCTTTCCTGCATTGAATTTTAATCCCTACGTATGTCCCCCAAATTCCTTTAAACACAAAGTTCCCCTACAAAACCATGCTATCATCTTGAAACCAAGTATTTGATTTACTGGCTTGGTGAAGAGAGCTAATGGGTCCATCATACCCACCAGCACACTGCATGCCAGCATGACACGTCCATGGCTGGTGGCATCTGCTCACCACTGGAGTGAGCTGGAGAGGGGTCCTGCTGACCTCCCTCCCCATATTACTCCACTGCACATAAGCGCTGCTTCACAACTCTTGACAAGCTCACAAGGACACCCTAAGTAGTATCTACAAAAGGCTTAGAAACAGGCACCATGAATGCATGTCTGGGCTCACTCCCTAGACACACAGACACACAGACACACACACACACACACACACACAGAGAGATACGCACACACACATAAACTGACCCATTAAACAACAGGATTTACAAAGTCACATATCATGTATCAGTTCAGGCATACAAAGTCAGGGTCTAAAACAGTGGTTTTCAACCATCCTACTACTGTGACCCTCATGTTGCAGTGAGCCCAATCATAAAATTATTTCATTTCTACTTCATAACTGTAACTTTACTAGTGTTATGAATCATAATACAAATATTTGATATACATGGTATCTGACATGCAACCCCTATGAAAGGGTCAGTGTATCCCACAAAGGGTCTCGACCCACAGGTTGAGAATCACTACTGGTCTAAAGCGAAGGAGGAGGCGTCTATCACACACAAGAGGGTGGAGACTCAGCACTACCCTCCAAACACTTAACACTAGCAGGAGTCTCCATGTGTCAAGTGCTGAGAGCAAAGCTCCGAAGGGTAAGAACCAAGGCCTGCTTCCTGTCCTGCCTTCACTTTTGCTGCTCTGACAAAATGCCTGCAAACAACTTCAGGAGAAGGGTTTGGCTAATGAGACCAAGTGATAGTCTATCACTGTGGGAGAGCCAAAGCAGGGACTCTACACAACTAGTCATGGCACATCCAGAGTCATGAGAAGAAAGGAAGGCACGTGTGCTCACGTTCAGGAGAAGTCCTCCAACTCAATTAACCAATTAAGAAAATGTGGGCTGAAGACGAAGAGACAGTTCAGTAGTTAAGAGTACTGGCTGATTCTCCAGAGAGCCCAGGTTCAATCCTGCACCCACAGGGCAGCTCACAACTATCTGTAACTCCAGTTCTGGGAGCTGTGACACCGCACAAAGACATACATGGAGGCAAAACAGCCATGTACATAAAATAAAAAGAAATAAATCATGAAAGAGGCCGGTCGTGGTTGCGCACGCCTTTAATCCCAGCACTTGGGAGGCAGAGGCAGGCGCATTTCTGAGTTCGAGGACAGCCTGGTCTACAGAGTGAGTTTCAGGACAGCCAGGGCTACAAAGAGAAACCCTATCTCGAAAAACCAAAAAAAAAAAAAAAAAAGAAAAGAAAGAAAGAAAGGAAGAAATCATGAAAGAAAGAGAGGCAGACAGACACCCTCACAGACATAGGCATGCAGACAAGCCAGCCTGATCTAGGCCATTTCTCACCGAGACTCTTCCCTGGTGACCCTTGGCTGTATCGTGTTGACAGAGCAGGTCCTGGAGTGAGGCAGAGAGTGCGGTCGAGAACACACATTCAGGCAGGCAAGCAAGCCATGGAGACACAGGCCTGTCCTCCCAGCACTCAAGAGAGAGGCAAAGGTTCCGGAGCTCAATGTCATCCTCAGTTACATAGAAAATCTGAGGCTAGCCTCTCAAGAAGGGGAAAGACGGTACAATCTGCCAGTCAAGAAGCTTTGCTCTTATTTGAAGGAGCAGCTTAAGAAACATCTCAGCAGAACGAATTTGCAGGAAAAGCCCTGCTCTATCCTTTGGGGGGTGGGGGGCATGGGGGTAGGTAGGTTCAATATGGGAACTTGATGGGGCACAAAGAGTTTACACTTCTCAAAATGAGGCACCAAGTTAGAAATGGTTAAGAGGAAACAGGTTCTCTCAAAGGCCATACTCATCTGACCATGCATCCATCCACTATTTAAACTGAACCACATTCGTGTGTAAAGTTCTATGAAAGATTTGGCAATGACATGACAGGAATGCATGGTATAAAATGGGCTTATGGATGTCAGCTCTTCACAAGGAATGCACCAACACCTCAGTCTTAAAGGTACACAGACAGAACAGGCAGAACATCAAGCACCAGTTTGGTTGAAAAAAAACAAACAAACTACATTCTAGAGCAGGTGACCTACCCTGGGTCATAAAATGACAACAGAATTTCCCAAAATCTGCAATGTCATGACACTCCACTCCAATGAAAACTCTTTGACCAGCTTTGGATGAAACCAGGTCATCCCTCCTCCACTGTGGAAAATCCAGTTGTTGAAGCCATAAGCCAGAACACGGATTACAGCTATAGAGAATGCTAACGGTGAGCTAAAAACTTGAGGTTGGTGGACGAGGTATCTTCTTGCATCGTTCTCACTCATATGAGCAACCAACCAAGAGACATGGCCCCCTCCAAGCCGAGTGGCCTCAGGATGAAATTGACTTTGCTGTCGCCTTGATCTCTGATGCCATGCTTCCTCTTGTTTAAGTGGTACCCAGTCTGCTGCATTTGCACAGAAGCCTGAGCAGACTAACACAAACTATTACCATCTTGTGCCTCTGCAACACCCCACCTATGATGGGCAGAACTCTGAAAAGGCCCCTGAGATTTATGCCTCCTAGTACACACTGTTTTTTGTAATCCCTTCCTCTTAAGATCTGCACTTGCATCTAACCAAGAAAACAGTGAGAATGTGAAACGATTTTGCGATGCAACTCAAATCCCTCATCAGTCGTTTCTGGGGTCCTAGATTAGTGTCCCAGATGAGCCTGGCCTAATCAGGTGAGTTTAACAGAAAGCCCCTGCCACGGTGACTCTCCCTCTACTGGGGCACTGAAGAAGCAAACTGCTGCAAACGCTACAACTTCAAGGAACAATTCTGCCAACAGTCTGTAAAAATGCCCCCTCCTCAGGCCTGCACAGAACACAGCCCCGACAGCCCCTGGACTGTGATGCACACCACCCCAGACCTCCAGAAGGCCTGGCTGAGTCGTGCCTAAGCCCACCAACACTCTAAGAAAAATCAAGCACTGAATTTGTTTACAGCCAAAGAAAGCAGATCCACAAGTTAGGAAAGAATATGCATTCCACACAGCTGCTCCACTCCATACAGCTGCTCCACTCCATACAGCTGCTCCACACTCCCACATTCAAGAAGACTTTACCGCTAACCTACCTCCCTCCATGCAAGAGTTGCTGCATCTCAAAATACTGGCGTTGGTGGCAGTTCTAGAATGATTTTATGTCTCAGAAACTACTATGGGCTTCTCTGCTCTCCCGTCGCTAAGCAAACACCACTCACTAAGACCTTGATCCAATGATGGGTGCTCCGTCCAGAGAACTTCTGCAAACCACCATGTGGGGTACTGCCTATCTGGGGTGCACAGACCTTCAGGGCAATCTGTGCCTGTCATTTGGTTCAGGGTCTCCGGGACAGCAGAGGTTAATTAAAGAGGAGATGGTTGGAACAGGGAAGAAAAGCAGCCCTGTGCTTGAGAACACTTCCAGCTGGGCGGCAGGACTGGTCGAGAAAAGGGGGCAGGCTCCATCAGGTAGGTCCTCAGTGAGCTGCAGCTACTACTGCATACGTTTTTTTTACAACCAGAACCCAGCAGGGGATGTGCCACCGTAATGTGACAACTAGGGCAACCGGAACCTGAACTATAAGTGAAGTCACAGGAATACTGACAGTGACAGCAATACACGAAGGCACACCCAAAAATGCAAGTTGAAAAATAAGTGGTTCAAACTTTCTGCTGCTACCTGCCAGTGCACAGGACTAGAGACATGGCGGTCACAAGTGCTCATCCATCAGCATCGCCCACTGAAGCTGCCCTAGTCTGGAACTCAGAGCCCTTGCTTGCTGTCAGCCAGTCTTGGTAGCACTCCAGCACCCTACTCCAGGACCTTTCCTGCAGGTGTGGCAGGTTCTCCTTCTGCACTCACTACCTGACCGCATAAATCGCCTATCTCCAACCTGCTGGGCTTGCTCAGAAACTGGCCTTCACCTGGGAGAGCACAGCACAGCACACCCAGCTCCCTGCCCAGCTCCCTTCAAGTGACTTGAAAATGGCTATTTGTGAACCACTTTTTAATAAACCGTCCCTAGTAAAAGGCAAATCTTTAAATGCCCTTGGCAGGGCGCCACCAATCTGCGAGGATGACTTGCCTAGCAGCTTCAGCTGACCTCATACTTCTCGCTGGCATCACTGTGCGGTGCTGACTAGGTTCCCCCTCAATCCCTGTTTATTAAATTGCTTCCTGTGAGCGTGCATGGTTACAAATTTGTTTCCGACTGAATCAGGTATCACATGAAAAGGTAATACAGCAGTCCAAGAGCCCTCCAGGGATGGTTTCATCTAGATCTAAAAGTACAGCGGGGCTGAAATGTTACAAGAAGACAGCTTAATTTATGTACAACTTTCCAAGATCAGTGGAGCATCAGTCCAACCCAGTATCCTCTGTACAGAATGGTAGCATCCTACACAAAGCGTAGGAAGCAAAGGCCAAGAGACTCCATGTGTATGTCATGTGCTGCCTGCTTCCTAGTCAGGAGGCTGGTGATGGTCTGCCAGCAGGCAGCAGTCCCCAGAGCGCCAGATTCAGCCTGCAGGAACAGGCTCCATCCATAGCACGCACTGCACTAGGGCAAGGAAACCACAAATAAGACACACAGCACTTCACCGTCAGTCAGGTAGCTGGTGTTTTACTTTCAAAGGGTGAAAAACAACACCCAGCAGATATCAATCCACTAAAGTGATCATTTGAAGCTGCTATGCCACGTGACTTTGATTAACTTCAGTGACAGATGAGACATGCTCAGATGCCCAACTCTGAACTACTTTCCCCAAAGCCTAATGAAATAAAAATCCTTAATACTGTCTATAATCGTAGATTTTAGTCCTCCTTAAAATAAAAATAAATAAATAAAAATTAAAAAACAATCTTTTTCAAGTTACTTTCCTTTCATCAAGCAAAAAAAATCGAACAAATGAGAACAGGGTAGTCTTTTATGTTTTAAAACCAGACAACATATTTACACAACTAATGAATTAAAAGCAATCCCATTAATTTTATTTTAGTTACATATATGGCATGCAGATTACACTAAGTTCTTCAACTTTGGAGAACCAGTGTATTTCTCTAGTATCTTTAAATTTTCAGTCAAAGGAAACTGTAAATGCAAGTATAAAGCTGCCCTGCCAGCTCTTTAAATTAAGGTCAGTGAAGGCCAAGACCCAAACACTCCATAGGCCCATGTGACAAAGAGTCAACAAAGGTTTTCTCAAGAGATATTATTAAGCCAGGCGTGGTGGTGCACTCCTTTAATCCCAGCACTCAGGAGGCAAAGGCAGGCGGATTTCTGAGTTCAAGGCCAGCCTGATCTACAAAATGAGTTCCAGGACAGGACAGCCAGGGCTATACAGAGAAACCCTGTCTCAAAAAAAACAAAAGAAAGAGATATTATTTACAAACTTATATGCCTATGTTGAAAGATTATTAGCACTGCCCTCCCACCCCACAAGGAATGGATGTGAAGTGTTTCAAGAGCCACAACACAGTCACACACATTGTATCCTAGCTCTTAGCAGGCTGGGGCAAGAACTCTCTAAGTTCTAAGTTAGCCTGGGTTACATAGTGAGACTGTATGTAGACACGTGGACCTGTGTGTGTGTGTGTGTGTGTGTGTGTGTGTGTGTGTGTATCCATGCATGTATGAACTAATAGGTAAATGCCACATTGATACCAATACATCCTGATCTCTGACCTCACTAGTGATGACAGTAACTCAGGGTGGAAGAACACACTGCTGATCCTTCCAGAAAGAAAATGGTTTCATCCTCTCTCAACTACTGTTGACATTTCAATTAGTGAATTCCATTTTTTATGTGTGCCTCTCTCTGCCTGTGCTTTGTGCCACAACAGGATTAAGTTTGCATTGCTGGTTACACAGGTGACCATGACAGTCTTCACTATGTAGTGTGTGTTGGCCAGAAACTGTTCTAGGTACCAGCCACCAACCAAGAAGACCAGAACTGCACTAGACACACAGAGCAAGCAAAGGATCCAGCCTGAAGACCCTAACACTGGCTCTTCCAGGCTGGTCCTCTGGTCAACTGCCTCAGAGAGTGACATTGCAAGACGACTCTTTGACCCACAGGAGAAACGATGTCATAGCTGTTTACCATTCGGCAACTGCTTAGAGGACAAAGGGTTTTCCTCTCCTTGGTGCATTTAGGTAACCAGAGGGAAGAGAGAAGAAGCAAAGGGCAGAGACAGCACACATAGTGAAATCTATGCCTGGCTGCTTTTAATATCATTGTACATTCACAGGCAGTGTTTTTGGTCAAAGTAAACTAAAATAAAATCCCTTCATATTCTAGAAAGCAGACATAGATGGATGAAGATCCAGTGTGAGATGGCAACTGAAGTCAACCCTGCGAAAGAGATTGCAAAGAGTCAACTTGTGTGTGTTTGCCAATGCTTGAGCTTTTATAATGAGAACATATTGAAATATTACTAATTTTATAACTCAATGACAAAGATTCAAAACTTTGAGATTGAAATTTAAGGAAACTGACCGAGTTCCTACAACAAGAATAAAAACCACTCAATTAAGTTGTAGGCAGGGGAGAAAAGGGCACATCGTACCGTACCTATGTGGAGAATCAAGAATCTTGTGCTGATCAATTTCCAGAACTGGGTGTCAGGGCTTCCTCCCTCTCCACCCCAGGTTCTTCATCCAATAGATGGAAACTCCCAACCCCAAGTCAGCTAAGTGCTTGAGTGGAGACCAGGAAAACATGTCCTGTGAGCAAGATGCCTAGCTAGAGATGGAGCCTGAAATGAAGTGTCCAGTGGTTGGCAAGCTATAGCCCTCAGGCCAAAGCTGGCCGCACTATCTGTACAAGGATGGCTGAGGAAACAAAAGTCCAAAGGGTTCTGACACAGAAGATCACATAAGCTTCCGACTGCAGTTTTATTGGCATACAGTCTATGCAATTGGGGTCTGCTTTGGTGCTAACGGACAAAGACTAAGTAAACGCCAAAACAAACATCACCTGCCCAGGAACCCCAAAACAGAGACCACCAGACCACATAGGTTCCATTTTCTAATCCTCGGTCCAAATGCCTGCAGAGTCCTAAGCAGATAAATCATTACAACACCCAAAAGTGACTGTGTTGGGTTTCAAGACCTGGCCTGAAGCCAAACATCCTAAATGGTGCTGTTGTGGTCCAGCTTTGCCACAGAAGAGACAGGAATACCCACTGACTCTCCCCCAGTTAGTGTGAGGAAGATAAGAAAACCACCGTGGACATTTTAAGTGAAGAGCAAACACTCTGTATTTCAACCTGAGTTGAAACACATTTGTACTTCTAGTGGGAGGGCCACCTGCTCACACTGTTTCTCCATTGGTCTGTTGGGGCCCAATCACAGCCACCAAATGAGCTTTCCTTGGGTTTAGACATGTTTACACTTCTGTGAACTGTCACCTCCTGAGGTGTCACCCCTCACAGCAGTTGGCTGACACCCATTCTATGGAGAAGGAAACAGAAGCTCAACCCAGTCTGTGGCTCAGGTTCCAGCATTGAGTGGCTGGTGCACTTTGCATAAACTAACATTGAGCTCAGGAAACACTTTCAAAATCAAATTTTAAAGTTTCAAACTTGAAAATATACAGCCCCCTTCCCTGTATTTTTTCCAGGTATGGAAAAGAAACATTTTTTTTAAAAAGTAAAAAAGCAGAGGTAATTTTTGGATAGAGCTCGGTAGGCGGTAGGCTCTTAAGAGCAGAATGGGTACATCCGAGAGCTGCCTCATCAACCCTGGAGAACTGCATGAGAAGCAGGAATAGCCAGGGCTAGAACTTCTATACACTTTTCACATGCTGCCACAAAACCGAGGTCACATGATCACCCCATTCTGCAAAGCAGATGCCACTCAAGCTGGACATCCATAATAGCTGCTTTCTGTCAACTCGGTTCACTGAGCCCAAGGCAAGCAAGAAACTGAAACTCTACCAGAGACCCGAAGATGCAAAACGCCGTAAATCAAGCCAACAACCTGTAACCAGACAGGGCCTAGACAGGAAAGCTGAGGAAGACACTTATGCCCTTCACACTCATACACATGTGGGTACCACACCACCACCCAACAGGAAGAAAACAGAGGAGGAGGAGGAGGAAGAGGGAGAAGAGGAGAAAAAGAACTGAGAAAAGAAACTTTGTGTTTGGTCTGATTTTGTTTTGTTGTTGTTTTTCTCTTTAATTTTTCCTGTCCAAATCAATTCTCTCTTGTAAAACAACTTTTCAGTGGCTATAGAATATGCTAGAGCACTTTTGTCATGTGCAAGGCTCTTTATGATCTGCCCCGGTTGTCACTCAGTCTGAAATGGAGGGGTGTTTCTTTTTTTTTTTTTTTTTTTTAAGATTTATTTTATTTATTATATGTAAGTACACTGTAGCTGTCTTCAGACACTCCAGAAGAGGGCGCCAGATCGGATGGTTGTGAGCCACCATGTGGATGCTGGGATTTGAACTTATCACCTTCGGAAGAGCAGTCGGGTGCTCTTACCCACTGAGCCATCTCACCAGCCCCAGGAGGGGTGTTTCTTTAGGAAGTTTCCAGTGTAACAGAACTCCCTCAGCACTGCATCCTCTGGATGCTATTCAACACTTTGTCCTATACTGGGTGTGGAGTACCTCAGTCCTCAAACAGTCATGTGAATTCCGTACTGCTCAACGCTGTCAAAACACATGCATTCCTATGATACAACCACATGACAGAGGCAACATTCCACCCAAAACACACTGGCTTCTAGGTTGAAAAGCTTAATAAGGGCTGGGCTTGGTGGTGCTGTACGCATAGAATTCCAGCACTCAGGTGGAAGAGCCAGGGAGATCTCTGCAAGTTTAAGCCAGCCTGGTCTACATAGCAAGGCTACACAGAGAGACCCTGTCTCAAAATAGGCTTAATAAATGAATAAGACCATGTCAAGGTATGAACTCATCTTTATGTGCTACAGCCAGTCTAACAAAAAAAAAAAAAAAGGGAAGCCTATTTGCTTGGAAGATGCATAATCAATTCATTACATGCTTTATAAACACCTAAGCCTATTAAAAAATGTTTTTAATTTTAAAAAAGGGGGTGAGGGAAGAAACATAAAAAAGTGTTGGTGCCCCAGGTGTGGTGGTGCACACTTTTAGTACTAGCACTCTGGAAGCAGAGGCAGTCGGATCTCTGTGAGTTTGAGGCCAGCCTGGTCTACAAATCGAGTCCAAGACAGCCAAGGCTACACACAGAGAAACCCTGTCTCGGAAAAGAACAGTATTGGTACTCCCTCACAGGAATAAAAACTGTATGCAGAGTCCTTTCGGCGCTGTCAGTGCCTTCCATGGGTGTTTGCTGTCTCCCATCCCTGTGCACATACAGAGACGCACTGACTGTGGTGACTAACGTTGTGGATATTCGTATACACAAATATACACTTGTAAGCACTTATGTTGGTATATATTCATATATCCCTTTGCTTAGGAGATGCTACCAATGTTCAGAAGCATAAAAATAAGGCCTAGCTTATTTTTAACCACAGAAAAACAAGGCCAATACATAATGTTTCCTTTCTAGAACACCTCTCCTCATACTCCTCAGGGAACAGCTATTTCAGCCTCCTACGCCCTGTGCTTGCAATGAAAAGTCCCAGCGGGCTGGGTGATCTATAAACTTCTATTTGCTGTATGTTAAGAAATCCTACCCTCAGAACCAAGACAGAAGCTTCAAAATGAAAAACGGAGAATATAAAAAATATGAAGTATCCTCAATTCTCAAATTAACATTTGATGTGTTTAAAGTGTTTTTAAGTCAGGACTAATGAGATGGCTCAGCGGTTAAGAGCACTGGCTACTCTTACAGAGGACTAGGTCTCAATTCCCAGTACCCACATGATGGCTCACAACCATCCATAACTCCAGTTCCAGAGGCCCCAGTACCCTCTTCTGCCTGCAACAGATACCAGGCACATATGTGGTACACAGACATGTATGCAGGCAAAACACCAATACACACAAATAGAAGTAATTTTTTTAAGTGTTTAAAAAACTATGTCTTGAATTGGACATGTTTGGGGATGTTGCAACACCTAGAAAAAAGTTCAAAGCCACTTAGGCCATGGGAGTCGCAGGCCCATCTGGGCTACTCAGTAAGAGCCAACTGTAAGGAAGGAGGAGCCCAGATTAAATGCTTCATTCTTGTCAAGTTCAAGCACTGATTGATATTCAAAGGACTAAGTAAGTCCTAACAAGCAGAGTACCCTTCCAAGCAGAGCATCCACACCCAGTAATAGAGGAGTATTGGGGCACAAACAACTGCCACCCTTTACACACAACCAAACTTTCACGAACACTAAGAACATGTATTCTTGCTTCATCTAGTGGGTGCAGTTCAATGTTTGCAAAGGGAAAGTTTATTCCTTCCAATCTGTATCTCAAAATACTTCCCATCACCACTCGCTCAGCAACAAGGTAACCAACCGAGCGCTCCAGGAAAGGCTGTGATTTTCCCGCCACTGACTGAGCTTCTGCAGCAGACGGGCTGTGAAAGCTGGGGCGGGAGTGAACAAAGCAGGGCTCACAGGACCGGCATATCACTAACCAGCAAAACTCAGGCGCCACACGGACACAGGCTCCAGCCTTCTGACCATTTGTCTCCTGTCTCATGTGACATGTAGAGGTAAAGCATTTCAGTCAATCGTGAGAACTCAATAACATTCTTTTTCCAAATGCACAAACTATTGCAAGCAATCAGCCAGGGGTTAAAGTTCAAACGGTGGCACAGAGAGAAAAGAGGTTCTGTCCTTGCGGTGCAGCAGGAAGAAAGCAGAAGCAAGCTAGCCTCACATGAATTTCCAGAGGCCAGGAAGTGAAATCAACAGGAGAACCTTCCAGAGCTGGTTTCCAAATGGCAGAGATACTTTCCCTCCCATGGGAAAAGTAGAGGCCAGTGAGGAGACACGGTCTGCAAGCATGGAGCTCTAGCACAGCATGCGAAAACCAGCCTGTTCAAACTGGACAGTTAGGATAAGAAAAGGGAGTTCATGCTGGACATGGCAGTGTATGCCTTTACACCCAGCACTCGGGAGGCAAAGACAGGAAGGTCTCTGTGGACTTGAAGCCAGCCTGGTCTATGTTGCAGGTTCAAAGACAGCTTGGACTACAAAAAAGGGAGGGAGGGAGGGAGGGAGGGAGGGAGGGAGACAAAAAATGTCCGGTGGTGGTAGCACACACCTTTAATCCCAGTGCACAGAGGCAGAGGCAGGTGGAACTCTAAATGAGTTCTTCAAGGCCAGCCTGGTCTAGTTCCAGGATATCCAGGGCTACATAGTGAGACCCTGTTGAAAGAGAGAGAGAGAGAGACAGACAGACAGACAGAGACAGAGAGAGACAGGAGACACAGGGAGACGGAGAGGGAGAAAGAGAGGGGGGGGGGGTCCAGCACAAGCATCCATTCCTGCCATCCTTCCCACGGAACACTGCAGAGGCTTCTAATAGAATTCTCTTGCAATAACACTATCTTTACTCAACTCTTAAAATGTGAGATAAATACATGTATAATGCTGAAATTATCAAAAACAGCTTCAAGCCAGGCAGGGTGCATATGCCTGTAACTCCAGCACTTGGGAGGCAGAGGCAAGAATATCACCAAAAGTTCAAAGCCAGCGTGATTTATACATGGAGTTCTGCCAAAGCTACTCAAAGAGATCCTGTCTCAAAAAAGAAAAAAGAAAAAAGGAAAAAAAAAAAAAATGGGAGGGACTTCAGAAGTCATTCAACATCTTAACCTACTGATTATCGATGAAAGGAACTGACCTCTGCACTTAGAATCAGAACAAGGCACTAAATGTCTAAAGTTCCATATATACTACAAGATGCAACCAAAAACTCCATAGTACTGCATCCCAGGACCAGAGAATTCTAGATCTGCGCTACATTTGGGCTACACACATGTCCACTGCAACTAGAGAAGTGAGCCTTTGGTCTAAATAGCCACACAGGGCTAGTGACTATCAGAGTTCTAGAATGTACTTCCATGCTGATTTTTTTTAAGAGACAAAGATTCTTCAGTCACAATACCTGCGTATTAATCCTAAGTCCATCTGTCCATTCCATCTTCCACATCTGTCATGTATTTACACAGACACACACACACAGGCTTCTTTTTTACAGGGAGGGGATCTAATACAGGATCTCTGTAGTCCTGGTTGTCTAGAGCTCACCATGTAGAACGGGCTAGCCTCACACACACAAACACACAGAGACCCTCTTGCCTCCCAGCTGCTGAGACCTCCTTCTGCAAACGATTGGCCATACAGTCTCAAGAGGAAAGAAAGAACACTGTGGTTCAAACCTGCTTCCCAGCTGTCAGGCCAAGGTGAAGCACAGCATCTCAAGGGAGAGGCTCAGAGGCAGGGCCTCTCTCAAAGCAAAACTCTCTACTTAGCCTCTTGGATGAGGGTTTTGTCTTTGGAGAGATCTTTCAGGTTTTCCAGAGTGTTCGTAGAACACTAGATGCTGTCATGCGAGCGGACACAAAGTCCATATATGCTCACAACTCCCAAGAGCTGAATTCAGTGGTTGGAACTCCACCCACTCTGGAGGGGAGGGCAAGGGAGGGAAGCACTCAGCATTTGTCCTGGATTCCACACCTGCCAGCCAACCACTTTTTCAGCTGGGTGTGTACTCACTCTGAAACTGGGTATGGTACGGAACAGGCCCCAACAATATCAAAACACGAAAGTAGAATCCCTCTGCACAGGGCCTGACACCTACTCACTAGTCAACCAATTACCTTACATCATTAATTATTAATTAATTACTTTTGAGTGCAATGGCAAAATAACTGGTCTCTCTTGGGGGCTGCAGGTAGTGTGGCTGCAGGTAGTGTGAGGGAGCTGGTGCAGTGAGGGCAGGCCACTTAAAGGGGCTTCATTACAAATACACAGGAGAGATACATTCCCGTTCTAGCGACTCGTCACCCATGAATCACCCATGCAGACAGAAGCCCTACGTGACATTTGCAAACACAAGATTTCACAGAAGGTAATGAGAAAATATACAGTATCATCTTTTACTCCTGCCGGCTGAGGCTTCTGCCCCAAATCCCTGCCCTGAGCAATGATGCTGCTTCAGGGAACACTCCAGACACTCGGGGTAGACTGCAGGGGGACCCCCCTCCCCTCCTCCACTGCCAGTGATAAAGAGCACGTGAGCATGCTGGTAGCTCAAGAGAGTACAGAAAAATTTCAGAAATGTTTGTAAATAATCTTTGTACAAACATGCCCCCGTGACTTTTATTGCTGAAATCTATAAGGTGGGAACAGCAAACAAAGCCTGCCTCCTAGGTGCACTGCCACAATTAAACAGAACCTCAAATGAGAAGCACATGCAGAGCCATGCATCCCTGCAGTTCCGGGGGGGGGGGGGTTGTACAGACACAGGGGCCCCAACCCTGCCACACAGTTCACAGTCACTAAGAAGAAACAGGTCACATGGGCAGAGAGAACTGAGAGTCAGTCCAAGTCTCTGCTTCTTCCAGCCATCTCAAAGCCTCCTTCCCGATTCACCATCCACTGTGGCTGCCTCTCCATTCACCAGGACACCAAAGGACACAGCAACTCCTCCACTCTCAGGGACTCCACAGAGCACTGCACCTGCCTCTCCTCTTCCAGGAGCTTCCACTCCCAAACTGCTCTGGAATCTTCCGATTCCAAGCTCCTTTGACCCTAGATTTGATGCTTCCCAAGTCTTCCCTGTCTTTCGACCACTGGCCTCAGATTTCTGTTTTTTCTATTTGTTTACTTGCTTTGTTTTGTTTTGTTTTAGTTTAGGGGCAGGGTCTCCTATGTGACCTTAGCCATCTTGGAACTCCCTGTGTAGACCAGGCTAGCCTTGAACTCACAGAGAGGCATCAACCTCTGCCTCCCAGGTGCTGGAATTAAAAGCACCACCACAGGTGACTAGGATCTCCATGCCCTGGGGTGGCTCTCATCTCCTGCTCATTCCTATTTTCTTCTCACAAACTTGAGCATCGGCACTGTGCTGTCCAGAACACATCTGGAACCCAGCATCCCAAAGCCACGGTCTAGAATGAGCCATATCCAATGAGATAAGAGCAAGAATGTGTCCAAAAGCTGGGAATCCCACATTCCGACCTCCTGCCCTGGGGTCAGACAGGAAAGTGTCTACGCCCTCCTCCTCCTTCTCCTCCCCACCCTCCTCCCTTTCTCCCTCCTCTTCCTCCTCCCAGCTCCAGGAGGCAGCTGACATCAGGCTGCGGGTGCCTCATCAGCAGATAAGGATGGAAATGCCCCGCCAGACACTAGCCCAGGTCAAAGGGTACATGTCGAGACTGCAGGGCTACAGGAGTAAGAGGCACCATTCTTTTAAAGACCGAGTTTTAGGATGTATGTATGGATGTATGTATGAGTGACCCCATTAGGACACCCCCATTAGGACGTATGGATGTATGTATGTATGAGTGACCCCATTAGGACACCAGGTTGTTTTAAGGACGTATGGACGTATGTACTTTTTCCTCATGTTCTATGTGAATTATCTATTCTTTACTGGGAGAACCAATCTTCTAGTTATCAATATCTCATTCCCTTAAACTGCCTGACATTTTGTAATGTTCCCTCTTGCAGGTATTAAAACTTATACTAAACAAGAGTTTCACAGAAGGGTTACTTTCTACCCCTGTCTCTGGGTCTTTGCCACAGTTAAACAGGTCTTGTTTTGAATTCCCCTACATACTGCCATACCATAAGGGTATTTCTATCTTCACAAGTATTACTATAAATACACAGTAAACACATTCTTATGAATATAATCTTATGAACAATAAAACAGAGTGGAATATTATAATTCTAGATTAAGAGCAGCATCATGAGAGAGTGACCAGGACTTGAGGAACACCATGGGAAACTTCATCTTTCATACTCCTCAAATACATCTGTAGTGTTCATACAACCATAACTCCCGCCTTGGTATAAGAGAGCTGTAAGACAAAATGTTCTTTATTAAGAGCTTAGATTTGCCTTCACTAAGAAATTTTAAGGGAGAACTATTCAGAGCATAAAGGGAAACCATCTTCAGTCTTGTACCTTGCTCACAGGACACTACAGGATCCCCCACATCTGTCCCCCACATCTGTCCCCCACATCTGTCCCAGCACCCTGAGGCCAGGCAGCATCCCAACAAAGCAAGGAAGTATTCTTCTGTCCACTGAGTGCTTTCAAACCACAAACTGTGCTGTGAGAGGCTGTGTGGCCACAGCAAAGGCAGACACCATGATTACCTCACAAAGAACCTCTCCAGGGAGTGGAAGGCTTTCTCTCACACTGTCTCTCACTCTTCATCCTTCTCATTCTTTTCTCTCTCTTAAACTGTGTGCGCATGTGTGGGGATGTTGTGGGACATGAGGACAACCTTGCGTGTCATCTTCAGTAAAACCATCCACCTTCTTTTTAACAGGGCCCCTCGTTGGCGTGGCGCTCTTCAACTAAGCTAGACTGGCTGGCTGGCGGGAGAATCCCAGGGATCTTCCTGTCTCTGCCTCCCCCATATTAGGACAAAAGTTCACCATGGCAGCCATTAACTTCTACCTGGGTTCTGGGGATCAAACCTACTTCCTTCTGTTTGTAGGGCAAGTCTTTTTCCAACTGAGTGATTTTTCTAAACTGTGCAAATTTTGCTGTCTGGCTGACATTTCCACCTTCATGGCAGCCAATCTGCCAATCTCCTCCTTCCTACTGTCTTGGATTCATAGGTACTGGCCTTGTATGTAAGAGAAGAGACCTGAGATACTGTCCAGTCCATTATCCATCTTCGTATGCAAAACTCACTATGCACGCCTACATCCTAGAAGCACACCTACATGCAGAGCCCATGGCCACATGAACTAACAGAGGGAGGCGATCTACACTTCGCTGGGCCATGAGCCGCCCTCACAGCTCTGCTGCAGCCACTCAGATAGCACCGATGTTTATTATGACACTATTTTGCATGACTCTCCTGCCTTTCCATAAACCTGCCTTTTTTGAGAAGCCAAGAAAATAAAAGTAGATTTTTTTTTTCTTAAAAGTTTAATCAATCACTCCTAACTATGACATAACTAACCATTCTCAGCAGGACACATTTTTTAAAACCATGGAAAGCTGAGCTGTTGACTCACTGCGACCTGTGACATTTCTCTCTGCTCCTGGCCAGCGGCTCTCCCTCAGGTCTGTGTACGTCTTCCCCTGGGAGGACCGAGCGCTCTGTATGTAGCTACTCTGACTTCACCCAGCACAGGCAGCATCACCTCCTTCCTCCTGCATGCCAACTGCCACACCCCACCTCCATTCACCTCATTCTGGAGGTGTGCCTCTGCTCCCAATCCACAGCTACACACAGGGCTGGGCACACGTGAGCCCAGTGACCTGGAGACCAGGGCCCCACAGCTCTGAAAGCAGATGTTGTCACAACCACTTGGTCTACCAGGCCCATCAGGCACACTCCCCACAGAGGAGTGACCCCTTCTGAACCCACTGGGAGAGCAAGGTATCAACAGCCAGGCTCTGACCCATGCCATAAACCAGAGTGTTCATAGGAAGAGTTCTGCCTAAAAGCCACACAAGGCCACTTACAAGCGTCACACTGCCCAGACCCCCGCCTTCTGCCAAGAACTCATTGGAGTGCCACTTCAGATCTATTAATCGCACAATGAGAATTGTGCCTTCTGAATGCTCTACCATGCCAAGCCCATCAAGTACCTCAACTGCCACCCGTGCAGAATCGTGACTCCACAGACACTGACTAAGAAGATAGAGAGACAAGCTTTCAAACTACTCTTACCTAATAAAAACCCACAGCTCATTAATTGCATTCATCAATATAAAACTCTCCAGTGAGGAAAGCCATACGAGCTTACTTCAGACGTGTACAGCACACCTCCCCGATGTGTTTGAAAGGCTTGCCTGAATGCAATGCACATAACTCATATGGTCCACTGTATAAAAGGCATTTTGTTTTAACAACAACAAAAACAAAACAAAGACAAAAGAAAAGCATTTTGTTTTCAAATATCTATAGGGAAGGAAAAAAAAAACAAAAAACGAAAATTCAACAATTATTTCAAAGCTCAGACACTCAGGAAACAGTGGAAAGCTCGTGAATTCTAGACTAGCCAGCCTGTACTGCATGGTGAGACTGTTGTCTCATATAAATGGATAATAAATACACAAACAAATGAGAGAGGGTGGGGGAGAGGAAGAGGGTAGAAAGAAAAAGGAAAAAAAAAATCCCACAAAACAACAACAACAAAACCTTAACTTGGAAAGGCTATTCATCAGGGATTGGAGATTCCCACAATGGAAAGGGTCCTTCCTACAGGGACACTGAGTGTCTGCCTAACACTCTGCCAGTGCCCGCACCGCAGGACCTGGAGAGTCTTGCGCACTGGCACACGCCTGGGTTATCTGTCCATGCTCCATGTGAGTCCAATCTCCTTGCATTACCTCTGCCCAGGTCAGGGATGAATAGCTGTCAAATTCCCACTGGAATAAAGAAAGCCACTTTCTTCCTGAGGCGGCAGTTTCAATTCACAGAGCACATGGCTAATCTACATATGTGAAGGTCACGGCACTTCAGTGTGAGGTTAAGAATGGAGGCTCACATAAGGGGCTGTCTTAAACGTCTTGGCAAGATGCCCAACTAGTAAAATTGTTGAGAAGCAACAGTCAGCCTCTGAAGCAGCCAGGGAAAAATATTTTGGTCACGTGGTGCAGCGCATACTACCGAGAGTGTTTCACAGGAACCTTTAGCAGTCCTAAAAATTATCACATGTTGGAAACAAACGAAGCTTAGAGCATTGCTGAGTCAGTCACCTGAAGCTGGAGTGCACTCTTCATCCAACACCCTTCTATACAGACTTGCTAGACACACAGAGTTAAGTCAACGCGCTGACTTCCAGCCGCTCGAATATCTTAACAGCTGAGGACAAACTCTTTGCATCAGTTTTTCAATGAACGATAAAAACCCTCACAAGAGCATGTAGGCTAAAAAGTCATCCTCCTATAAGTTGACCAAGCACAGGCATCCTCTGCTGTCTCCTTTCTCCTCTCCCCCTTCAGGAGTTATATGGTCATATGGGAAATCGCAGGGACTTCACAAGACACACAACTCGTACAGAATCAAAGTCAACACTGGTGTCTGGAGGTGTTCACACGCCGGGCGCTCCTCACAGAAGAAGGACAGCCTGGCCTCACACTGTGCCCACCAGGTGAAAGGACAGACTGATGGAAGCCCGAGGGCTGTGGACAACTTCCCCCCTGCACCAGGCAAACCCTCACCCCGCACCTTCTGACTTCTGGATCAGCCAACAGAATCTGAATCTGAGATCTGGTCAGGGACTGCGAAGTCAGGGACCGTTTCCAAAGCCAGCAAACTCATAGGCAGTACAACTACGATTTCAACCTGCCTAATTCATGGCGAAAATTAATTAGAAGCAAAAGATCCAATCTGGAAGTTGTCTACCAAGATTCTTTCTCAACATAACATTTAGAGAGCTCAGAGGTCAGTCAATCAATCCTCATGTCTAGTTAAGTGGCATAAGGAACAGGAGATTACCCAATAAACTATTCCAATGAATGAATTGCCAAGAGTTACTTCCTCAGTAATCAAAGAGCAGCCCTCTATGATAAACAACACAAAATTTAACAATTTATAAATATTCTCTTGCATATCTATTTGCCTTGCCATCCTATGCCAGTATCAGCTTTGAAAACTATGGCCCACGTTTTACAACTGTTCAATAACTTACTTTTCCTTTACTTGGCAAAGAAAGAAATGTCAGAAAAAAAAAAGTCTGAGGTGATTTAGATTGGAAATAAGCTTCAAATATTAACCTATTTGTTCTGAAGGAAAAAAACTGATAGACTGTTAAATTAACTACAAGAGAAAGAAACCAAACTCAGTTACGGTCTTTGTTGATGACAAAACACTGTATTTTGTCACTCTATTAAAATGTCCCTTTTGTTGCCCATGGTACCTAATCAAGTTCATACAAGAAATCCCATAGAAGCTGGGCGGTGGTGGCGCATGCCTTTGATCCCAGCACTCGGGAGGCAGAGGCAGGCAGATTTCTGAGTTCGAGGCCAGCCTGGTCTACAGAGTGAGTTCCAGGACAGCCAGGACTACACAGAGAAACACTGTCTGTCTCAAGAAAAAAAAGAAGAAAAGAAAAGAAAAGAAAAGAAAAGAAAAGAAAAGAAAAGAAAAGAAAAGAAAAGAAAAGAAAAGACCCCATAGAGGCTCTTCCCCATTCCTTGAACTGGGAAGCACAGAGACTCAAGTGACCTGCCTGGAGTCACACAGACAATAACCATCCCCTCTCCCAGTGCCCTGCTGTTTACTGCTTTTGGCTCTTGCCCTTGTCTCCAAAGTCTCAGCTGACCAGGAGCATTCTTGCCCACTCCCGCTCGTGCTCTCTCTCTCTCTCTCTCTCTCTCTCTCTCTCTCTCTCTCTCTCACACACACACACACACACACACACACACACACACACACAGAAGCATAGAGCAGATCTCTCAGTCAAGCTGAGTGGCTGGCCTCTCACCTTCCCCCAGGGTATCAAGCCCAGAGCAGCCTTCCTTCCTGTTACCCTGAAACCCTGGTTCAGGCTATCAGTGAGGTGAGGGTAAAATGACCAAGTGACCAAATCGAAGGGCACTGCTGAACTTCACTGTTTGTTTTTGAGGGGCCTTACTTTGTAACTTGGGTTGTCCTGGAACTCAATAATAGGTAACTGAGCCACATTGAACACGTTAGCAACTCACCTTGCAGGTGCTGGGGTATGCCCAACTAGCAAGCCATTTCTTAGGAGAATGCATCATACAAATGACACTCAAGACCAAAATCTACCTGAGAATCCCTTTCTTGTCACCACCATCACACCCAAGATCAACTCTCAGGTTCCTAAAAGGGTGAGCCCTGACTCTCACAACTGACCTGAAAGGGAGCAGCAGGGATCAGGACAGGGTCACTGTAGACACACTACCAACCACCTTTCGAATATCTCCTCAGGCAGGGGTACCATACAATGTACTGGGGTGCACTGGGCATCTGTGGCTCTTGGCTTTGTCCCACCTGGAGCTCCCCCAGTTAGCTTCCCCTCAGGTGGTATGCTTCCAAGGCTGTGGTCTTTTGCACAAGAACAGAGAAGCAGTCCAGCCATTCATTCACTTTAATTTCTCCTGGGCAAAGCCCTAGGAGTTTCTAATCCTCCCCCAGGGAAAATCATGGAGCTGGTGCCTTACTTTGTTTGTAAGGCACCAAACAGCACTTAGCACTCATTTGAAAGAAAACTGAGCTTTGTCTATTCTAGCTTTCTAACTCTCAGCATTAAAACAAAAGGGGCTGGAGAAATGGTTCAGCTACCAAGGGTGCAAATGCAATGCACTTAATCAAGAGGAACCTGGGTTCAGAGCTGGCACAGAAAGGCAGCTCACAGTGTAAACAGACAGTGTAAGAAAGAGTTGTGTCCCAAGCAAAGGACTGGCAGTACCATAACGTGCACTCACGAGGGCCTCCCACATCACCAGACATCCCCACCAGGACACCCATGCATTCAGTCCGCTTTGAGTATCTGCACAGCTCTCAGCTTCCACTCAAGCCCAAGAGCTGAAGAGGCAAGGCCATGGTGGACAGCTACTTGGAGTCTACAAAACAGCAATGAAGTGTGGGGCTGGACAGGGCTAAACATCACCTAATTGATGGGGCAGCCTTGTCCTCGATCATACCCTGAAGCGAGACAGAGTACGCTCACTCAGGAAAACAGGTAAGCAAAGAGCTAAGGTCGGGACGTACACTGTGGGGTTTGAGCTAAGGTCGGGACGTACACTGTGGGGTTTGAGCTAAGGTCGGGACGTACACTGTGGGGTTTGAGCTAAGGTCGGGACGTACACTGTGGGGTTTGAGCTAAGGTCGGGACGTACACTGTGGGGTTTATCAGAAAGTTTACAGGGAAGGCCTTCAGCAACCAGCCGGCCAGCAACATTCCCAAAAACTGAAAAGCAAATTCCTTTGAGGATAGAGAAAACAAGTGTCCATGCCTGACAACCAGGACCCCTAGCCATGGCCCTGCTGGACCACTAGCCATGGCCCTGCTGGACCCCTAGCCATGGCCCTGCTGGACTCTAGCCACACTCTCTCCATCAGGAGAGTGTCTCATTATGGTCATTCTTCCTTTAACCCTAAACCATCCCAGAACTAAAGACAACAAGTGTGACAGTCCCTGAATCTGCTTCCTCAGAAAACTACCTACTTGGCAAGACTTTCTACCTCCACTTAAGGTCACCCATAGCTCACTAGGCAAAGTGAATTTATTATTTAAAATTACATGTAAACTGCAAAAAGAAAACTTAAGACATTACAATGGATTCTTAATTCAGTTGGTAACGCTTCAAATTTTAGATGTCAACTCCTAGATCAATTTTGGGATTCCCAATCATTTCTGAAGAGTAAATGAACTTCTGAGATACCCACAACAGAAAGCCAGGAACCCACACTGAGAATATGGAACTGTCTCCGCTAATCACCGCGCCTGGCTTTCTGAGGTTTATTTCAGGACCTGGAGCAGTGGCTGCTGTACTGCTTGGCCAGCATGCATTATCTAAACAGTTCCCAGAAATACCCAGCCAGCTAAGGTGCTTCCCCAATAGACTTGTTCCCTGTTTCCAAAAGTCTGCGTGAGGCAGAAAGCTGAGAAAAAGAAGAGACCATTCTGTATAATGATTCGATTTTCCAGTTTGGGTTTTTTATCCTCTGCAACAGAGCAACATTTTACACTGGCACAAAGCCAGTAAATGACTAAGAGAAATGGGAGATGGCATCATCTGCTTAAGCACATCAACCTGTAATTCCTTGTATTGTCACAATCCACTCCTCCCATTCCACCCCCCCCCCACCCCCCAATCAGGCCACCACTCTGCAAAACCACACAGCTGCCATTCAGACCGTTAAAATGAGCCAGTTCTAAGCCCAAGGCCCCAAATACTCACGGTCCAGGTATCAGGGCAGGCCCTGGCAGCATCAGCATGACCCGAAAGGGAGCAGCAGAGGCCCTAGCCCCACCACTGGCTGTGCCTACGCAGCACTGGCTAAAACGTGGGTGTTCTATAAATAACTTGCTGCTAGTAGGGTGTCTGGGACAGCCATATACCTCACAGCACACATGAATGCTAAATGTTCACATCAATGTTGCTGCTTCCCAACACAGTGTCTAGGATCTGATATCGTCTGTCCATAACTCAAGAGCTAACTACAGCCGGGCGTGGTGGCACACGCCTTTAATCCCAGCACTCGGGAGGCAGAGGTAGGGAGATTTCTGATTTCGAGGCCAGCCTGGTCTACAAAGTGAGTTCCAGGACAGCCAGGGCTATGCAGAGAAACCATGTCTCGAAAAACAAAAACCAAAAAAAAAGAGCTAACTACATTACAATATCAGCAGTGTAAAAATACATAAACATGTGTGTGTCACACCTCTCTCTGTCACACACACACACATATACACAAACCTACTTGTCCAAACGAAAGGATTGAACAACATGGTCAAAATATATCGTATACAAAAAGAGAAGTAAATAAATCTTTAAAAAGAGAGAGAGGTGGAGAGAGAGAGAGAGAGAGAGAGAGAAAGAGAGAGATCATGACAGCTTATTTCTGCATCCAATCATACAACACCCCAGGTTTCTCCCAGTGATGACACGATCACACATCTCCAGAAAAACTAAATCCAGTCTCAACGTTACAAAAAAAAAAAAAAAAAATCAATGTACTAATAAGATTAAAAAGAAAAACATCACAGGTGCCCCAGTGGAACCTAAGGAGGCTTTTTACTAATAAACTATGACATGGCATTTTTTTTAAAAAGCCTAATTATAACATGTAGTGAGAGGCAGCAAGGTCAAAGTTTGACACAAAGCAGAGAAAAAGCAACTCTTCTTTGCTGTTTACAAAGGTGAAGAGCCTGAAGAGAAGCCGGCATGAATGAAATACCCCTAGTGCTACCCAACCACACCTACAAACCGTTAAGCAGCAAGTTCTATACTGTCATGTCTCACCAATGTAAGAAGATGCGCATCTAAACATTTGTCATTTTCTAGCAATCTATTCCAAAAGAAAAGGTGTGGGTCCTGTTATCCAGGATTTTCTAGATTTCATCAAACACAACTCCCTTCTAGAATGGCTGAATTAAGAGAGAACTTTTGCCTGGCTCTCACATTCACGTTTCCTCAAGGCCAGAATGCTGAGAGAGCACCCTAAAGGTTGGTCAGCACAGGCTGCCCCTTGTCGGCTGACAGGTCATTCCAGAGTCTGCTGCCTTTAACAATGGAAACCATTGTTTCCCGTGGATGCTCAGCCTGGCCTGGAAGTAAACATTACTGTAAGAAACAATTTCGTTTCCCCATTAGTTCATCTGTCACGTTAGCAGTAGCCTCCTAACATACTTGGCACTCACCCATACGGAGCTGACTTTGGAAACAACCTGCTGGGTCCTACTTACAGTTAAGTCAACTTCAAGAAAGAGTTGGCTTAAAATTGTTCCAAATGAGTAGAGTTCTTGCCCAGCACACACAAAGTCCTGGGTTCAACCCCAGGGACACACAAAATCTACTATACTAGCAGCCTATACTGGCAATCTTGGCACACGGGGATGTGTCAGAAGTTCAAGGCCATCGTCTGCTACATATCAAGTTCCAGGCCAGCCTGGGAACATCCAACTGTTTCTAAATTTAAGATGATGATAGTAATAATAATTAATAATAATAATAATAATAATAAACCTTCAAAAGTAAAATGCATTTGGTGAAAACTTACTGAAGATAAGCGTAATTACACTCCAGTAAATTCACTTGGTGTAAACGGTGAGCCATGACAGTAAATGTATATCAATAGCATATTTGTTCAAATGTAAGCATAGGTAATCTGAATAGATTGCTAAGGACACTCAGGTAGTAACTAAATGATACCTAAATCTGTTTCTAGTCATTGAACTTCTAAGAGAAAAAGACAAGCCTCTTTAGTACATCAAGGTTTCAGACGAGTGTTAATTATTCAGTCACCTAATTAAACTAAACAGGGTCATTTAGTCTTATGCAAATAGCCTCCAAACCGGGCCGAACTGCACCGCGTAATACTCTGCATCTGTGATCTATAAACACCTTGGAATGTGCAGCTCTACACAGTGCTCCTCCCCCACAGCACAGGGAACAGGGCTGAGCCTTGGGATCCCTCAGCCTCAAGCACTCATCCACAGCTTCAAGCATGCATACAGCAATTGTGCACACACAGCATTCACACATACAAAGTAATGAGCGCACACACAGCAAGCTTGTACATACAACAAGCCTGCATGCACAGCGAGCTTGCATCCACAGCTCCAAGGGTGCATCTGCAGCAAGCATGCAGCATGCTTTTCCCGGGCCACAGAGAACCGCAGAAGCCTCTTGGAAAGAGCACTCCTCTCAGAAGGCACGCACAGGCCACCATGCCCCAGTTCCAAACCTGCCTATGGCCCCTGAAGGAAAAATAGTTCTGCTAGAGAGCCATAAAAATTTCAAAACATCTATTTTGTAAATGTAAATATTACACAAAAAATTAATGGGATTCTTATTAATATTCATTTTCAGCTTTCCATAAATCTGTTGTTTTAAGTAACACACAGCAGTTCTATCAAACATAAATATCAAATTTACAAAATGAAAGCGGCATGAGTCACAAAATAAGGCTCAGAAGGCAGGGCTCCAGGACCTGGGCAGCAGCAGCTGGACACAGCAATAGCATAAACAAACCAGTGCTCGGCCAATAGGCCACCTCCCTAACCTGCCGCCACCCAAGTGCATCTGCGCTGCTCCCAGAACAAGCAGGGAAATTTCACAGACCCAGTAAAATTCTAAGTCATGCCTGCTGGGAAAGGACAGGGTTAAATAACAGAAAGGATCCTGTTCTAGGTTTGCCGATGGCGACAGTGACATTGGTGTGCAGCCTAGGGAATCGATGCTGCTGTCCTATCAGAAGTCACCTTTGCACATACACCAGCCCAAATTATAAAGGAATATATGCTCCATTAATGAGAGAAACAGAACTGAAAACAACACCCCCATTACACTGATTTCTTTATAAGGTGACTGTGTGCGGTAAGATCACTAAACCTTCCTGCAGCTAGTCCTGTATTTTTCAAATTAGTTCTCAGAGCAGAATTACTGGTATTCTCGGAGCACAGTGAGGAAGCAGGATATTGGTTTATGTGTCCAAGCGTACTCGGGATTATACCCATACCCAGAACACACTTCTCACACGATGCGATGCTGACAAAAATACAGTGACCAAAAGCCTGGCCAAAAATGCATCCTTAACTACAGACAGACAAAACCAAAAGGAAAACAGGAGAAAGGTCATTTCCGGTTAGAATAAAGGGAAGAGCATGTGCCAGGAATAAATCTGATTTAATATTAATGTGAGTTTAATTTTCTACTAGCTGTCTTAAAACTAACTGCTATTATAAAAATAGTCAAAATTAAGTAATAGAAAAAAAAAATCAAGGTACCTAACATAACTGATTTTGAGTTACAAATATTTTCATCCCATACAACACACAAACATACAAACATATACACACACACACACACACACACACACACACACACAAAACTCTATATTTTTTATATGGGGGGTATGTTTTTATTTCTTAAATAACAGGCCTTTTTGTATGAGCCATGGCTACTAAATTCACCCAACCAGATAACAGCCTAGGCAAATATATAAATGTAGGCCATCGTGGCGTCTTGATAAGATCTGAAATAGCAAGCAACCTAAGGTTTGTGGAAGAGGGGATGGACCAACCTTATGAGAAACTGTATCTTAGACTCATTTTAAGAACCAAGAAAAAATACTGGGGCTCCCTGCCTTGGAACCCTAAACTCACACTTTACTGTATCTATAAACTAAAAATAAAATAACACACACAGAATTCAAGACAAATATATACTTACTAAAAGTTTACATGTGTGAGCAGTCCTTAGGACTCCTTTTGAGACTGGCTCTATCTAAATACTTACATTAAAAAAAATCATAAACTGGCTTGTTTCAATCTTTAAAAGACCTCTTTCAACAACAGGCAGGTTTTGTTCCCAGTAACCCCACCCCCCCAAAAAATTGCCATCCAACACAAACCATCTGCCTAAAATCAAAAATGAAACTAAATGTATTCAAAGCCAAAAAAATTATTTTTTCATTATTTAATATGACTTTGTAATTTATGACCTATAGCCTGGCATAATTTAATAATGTGGACAAGTGACTACCTAAAACAGCTATCATAACAAATACTAAATAATACTGTCCTTCCAAAAGCAAAACAAAAGAAAAAAATAAAAGTATGAAAAGAAACAATCTACATGTTACCGGTAAGGTAACTTAAGAGAAATCTGTGAATTGAGGTCATATGTCTGTCCTTTTTTTCTCTGAGATAAAAAAAGCTATTCCCAAGGGCCACCGAGGCCATAATGGATACACTCTCATTCCAAGAAAACAAAAAATACTTACAATGATTGGTACCATTAAGAAATAACGCTCTAAAGTAACAGGAACCTCCATCTGCTTCTAGCTTCCTCCCTTCACAGCTTACAAAGGTGAGCTTTAATTAATTACTACATGGACTTCTCTTTCTGTGGGTCTAAAACAAAAATTGAAACCCCAAGTTTCCCATCTAGAACTGGGAATTTTTTTTATTAAAGTAGAACTCCGTGAACCGTGTAGACTTGGAAGCAGCAGATATCAGGTACCAAGTCCAACCAAGTCTCTCCTCAAATCCACAATTAATTTTAAAGCACACCTTCCTAAAATAAATGAAAAAAAACAAACAAACTGCTATTCCCTTCTAACAGATTAGAAAAATCACAAAACCACACAGCATTAAGACGTGAATATTTGGAAGAAACAGTTCTCAGTAGAACATGCCTTAAATATTCTTGCTCTAATTCAAAAGCAGTTTGAATAAAGCTCACATTACTTAGCCCAACAAAATAGGAGGAAAAAAAACAGTATTGGGGTGCATTTCTATATGCTACAAATCAAAAGAAGATATGTGTTTTAGCATTTCAAAGAAATATTCATTGCCTCTTTTGGTCAATTGTTCCCTACAAAAATTCGTTTGTTTCACAGATTTTTAGACCACACCAATTCTAAGTAACACTCCTCATCCACATGACCACCTTAAAATGGTCGCAATTATGAGAACACAAATCACTAAAAATGCATAGCTTTATTCTGGCTCAAAGCTAATTAAGAATCACCAATTATATAGCTTTCTTCTTATTTTTAGATAATTAAATATCAGTAAGAAATGTTATAGCATTTCAGAATAATGAAATCTTAATGCATTAAACTGTAAACTAGTAGAATTAAAATATATTCAGTTAAGTCTGTAAAAAACAGACTTTTATAAAAAGCTTGACGAAGCCCAAACTGGTCCAATCTTTGCATTAATTATTTCCCAATGCTCCTATCTTCAGTCCTCAATTAAAGCCCAAGATAAACGTAATGTTCATATTGTAAGATTTGTCATCGAAGACCCAAGTTTTATAAATGCCCAATACTGGACAACAGCATGTTTCTCTGTATTCAATCCTCTATTACTAACTATGATTCATAACAATTTAAGCTTTAAATAGTATTCAATCTTCCATCTGCTTGGAATAGAGTTCAGTTATTATTTGTGTCAGGAATTTTTGTGACTGTACTGCTCCGCACTTCTATTTACATCAGCAGTGCTAAATGCCCAATGGTGAGAGGGGAGCCAATCAGATGGCAGATTAGATGTCAACTCAGAGGCAGCTGTCTGGAGACTATTACAGCCAGTTTACCTCCACAATTCAAATTCCAAACCTTGCAAAGGAGAGATCAAGTCAGTCTTTAGGCTCAGCCTACTAGCAAGAAACAGCCAGAGCACAAGACACTTCCTAACAGCGCTGTAGGACTTGGGAGACAGCACAATCAAGAAAATCCACACAAATACGATCCACAACGACCCATTTTCACTGGCCTACTACCTTACTAGGTTTGCTGAATTAAAAAAAAAGGAAAGCCTAACCCATGATCAGAATAAGTTCCATCGATCCGGAATCTATTCCTTCAACATCGCCTCCCGGTTGAAGGTGACTCCTTCCAAGGAACCCTTAGCCCCATAATGGATCTCTCCCCAGCTATTCTTAGGAACGAATCGATGTTATTTTACAATATTTCGCCTCCGCCTCGTTGTAAATCTGGGTCTTATTCTTGCTGGTAAACATCCAAACTCCACCAGCCATGGCTGTCACAAAGCTAACCTCGTTTTTTGTTGTTGTTGTTTTTTGTTTTTTGTTGTTTGTTTTTTTTCCCTGCCTCTTCCTCACAAGGGGAATGGGAAACCGACCGGGGCCGGCAGAGAGAAAGTTCCTCTCTCCCCGCGCCCACTCAGGGCACACCGTGGGCGCCGGCGAAGCAAGGCCGGGCCCGGAGCCCGCTGCCCCAAGAGCCCTCCCCGGGCGGGCGCGGCCTGGGGGCACCGAGGTCCCGTTCCCGGCCTGTCGCGGGCACGCAGCGTGCAGCGAGGGCGCGGGGCACCCCGGCTTCCCAGCCCCGCCAGCTCCGGCCCCGGCCCGGCGGCGCCGCGCCCCCGCCACCCCCGCGAAAAGTACCCGGCGAAGAAAGAAAGTCGGGCTCGCGGCGCGAGGCCCGGGCGGAAGCAGGCCCGGCCGGGCGCGGGGGTTACCTGGGATCTGCCCATGGTCGGTCCGGGGGTGCCGGGGCTCATCGCCGGGTGACTCCTTTGTTGCGCGGCCGCCCAGGCCGGGCTGGCAGCGGCGTACTGGGCGCCTAGGTCCTTGCCCAAGCCCATGCCCGCGGCCGCCTGCTGGCCACCCGCCGCCGCCCCCGCCGCCGCCTGGGACTGGGGCTGCGACGGCGGCGGCGGCGCGCTGGAGCTGCTGTAGTCGGGGTAGCTACCGCCGTAGCTCCGCATCATGGGGCTGGGCGAGGTGAGCAGCTGGTTGAGGGTCGGTGTGGCCCCCGACGGGTGCTGGTTCTGCCCGGCGAAGCGCTGAAAGCCCCCCGCCGCCGCCGCCGCGCCGGCGGCCGCCTTGCTGAGGCTCGCGGCCCCGCCGCCCCCGGGGCCCATCATTATGCCGCCGCCCTGCTGCCGCGGGGAGCTCAGTACCCCGTACCCCGAGGACGAGCCCCCATAGCCGCCGCCACTGCCTCCTCCTGCTGCTGCTGCTGCTGCTGCCGCCGCCGCGGCCGCCGCCGCCACAGCTCCGGCTCCTGCTGCCGCTGCCGCTGCTCCTCCTGCTCCTCCTGCTCCTCCTCCTCCTCCTCCTCCACCTCCTCCGCTGCCTCCTCCTCCTCCGCCGCCGCCGCCCGCGCCTGGCCGGCTGTAGCCCGGATAATGGTTGTACTGGCTGTTGGGGTACCCTTCGTGGGAGTTCTGCAGGGGGTCCATGCTGCTGGGGGCCCCGGCGGCAGCAGAGGCGGAGTGCATCATCCCCATCCCGGGGCTTTGTTGTCCGCCATGTTGATCAAAGCAAGGCCCAGCGCGGCCGCCGGGGCCGCCGCTGGCAGGGGCAGCGCTGCCATAGTAATTATTAAACTCCGAGACGGCCGCCGGGCCGCCGCCGCCGCCCCCGGGCACGGCGACCGGCGCGGGCTGCTGCTGCGCGCCCAGGCCCGAGTGCTCATAGCGGCTGCCCGCCAGCTCCCCCATCTTGGGCGGCGCGTCGTCCTCGTCGCCCGGCTTGCTCAGCAGAGGCTGGCCCTGCGGGTCAGCCTGATTGCCCGCGACACTGTCCTTGGCGCCTCCATGTTGCGGCTGCTCCATGTCCGGGCCGGGCTGAGGCGCGCCGCCGCCCGCACCGCCCAGGCTGTTGTTGGCAGTGGGATGCTGCTGCGGCGGCGGCTGCTGCTGCTGCTGCTGTGGCTGCGGCGGCTGCTGAAACTGGTTTAGCTGCTGCTGTAGTGCGTGGTGGTGGTGGAGGTGGTGGAGGTGGTGGGCATGGTGGTGATGGTGGTGGTGGGCATGGTGGTGGTGGTGCTGCTGCTGATGGGGCGGTGCAGCGGGGGCCTCGCCAACGGCTTTCAGTTTGTGATTGGGGAGCAGCCCGGTCTCCATGGCCGAGCCGGGGCCCGCCGAGGAGGAAGAGGCCGCGACGGCGGCGGAGGAGGACAGTGCGACGGCGCTTCCACCCTCCTTGAGAGCTGCCTCGGAGCCGCCGCTCTGCGCGCTGTTGGAGCTGGCGGCCGCCGCGGCGCTCGCGCTATGGGCCATGTTCAGGTCGTGACGGGGGTGCAGGGGGTGGTGGTGCACATTATTCAGGCCGCCGTCGCCGCCCCCCGGGATGGGGCCCGGAGCCGCCACCGCGCCGCGCGCGCCCGTCTCCAGGTCCCGGGCCCCGGGCGCCGGCCGCGGCCCCGAGGGCGCCCGCCGCTCGCCGCTGCCCGCCCGCGCCCGCGCCGCCGCCGCCGCCGCCCGCGCGGCCATGATCGCCGCGGCGTGGCGCGGCCGGGCGGGGTGGGGGGAGACGATGTCCCCGCTCGCAGCCGGCCGCCCCTCCTGCGCGCATCCACGCGGCCCGCGGGGAAGCGCGGCGCCCACCCCACCCCCCGCAGCCCCGGGCCGCCCGCCGGGGGCGCGCCTTTGCGCTCGGGGGCTCGCGCTCGCTACGGCCTGAACGGGCGGAAAGTTTTTTAGTTCCGCTTGCAATGAAACTTTTCTCTCTCCCTCCCTCACTCTCGCTCGCTCTCTCGCGCGCGCGCTCGCTCTTTTTTCCCCTCTCTAACCCGGATATGGGGGTGCGGGGGGGGGGGAAATGCACGACTTGCCTGAGCCTAATCGGGCCCAGCACGGCGTGAGGGAGCCGAGCGAGCCGGAGCAACTATTATCCGCTTCTCTCCGAGGGCTGCTGCGCACTCGCAAAACGCGGACTGGACTCGGGCCCCGGCGCCACCGCCGCCGCCGCGGAGCGCACGTTCGCCCGCTCGCCCCGCTCGCCTCGTCCGCCTTGCCCGGCCTGGCGCGGGGGTCCCTGCCCGGGAGAGCGTGGGGGGGGGGACCGGCTGCCGGCGCTCGGGGCCCGAAGCTGCTCAGTCCCCTCGTGCCTCCGGTCTCCCTGCCAACCCGCGCGCGGCCCTGTGTTTGTTTTCACGTCTAAAGGGAGCGCTACGAAGGTGGAAAAGGAGTCTGAAGAGCAGACAAAAGAGGGAGAAGGGGCTGGGAAGCAAAGTTGTCTGTTGGGCCTCAGAGGTGGCGAGCAGCCGGTGGAGAAGAGAAACACTCAGGCAGGCCGGGCAAAAGCACTCCGTCTCTCTCAGGAGTTATGTAATTTTTCACAACCTTGGCCTCTGCGCCTGAATTTCAGGCCATCGGCGTAATTCCCACAACTTCATCAAACTGAGAAATTAGGAAAGACTTAAGTGAAGGTTAAGCCGCAAAGACTGCTGTGTCGTGTACACAGCAGGCGCTCAATAATTGCTTATGATTCACCACTCCGATCCCCAAGGTGATGTTTATATAACTCTTTTTAAAGGCACAGGAAGTAGGTATGAAAACTCCTGGCGTTCCCCACGGAGTATTTTTCTTATAATGCGTTTGGGTGTCCTCAAGTGGGTAGTGTTAGCTCCAGACAGCATTCAGGAGACGTTTAACCATTGGTGCAAAACCAGTGACGGCTAAGGTTTGTCTTGGGTCTTCATAAATCTACACGACGACTTTCATCATATTTCAGAGGTTAATGTGTGCAATTAACTCTCTTGATATGAGTTCACTTCTAAGTAATGGGAAACAAAACCAAATAGATGTATTTAATAAACATAAAATCAATAATAATGCAAACAGTCTAATCCCAAAGCAGAAATATGCAGTACTTGCCCATTTTTAAAGAGGTGCCTATTGTTTTAGCAGGATGATGTTTTACACATTATTATCATGGAGTAACTAATCTCTGACTGCCACTGGTATCCAGACTTCTTTACCTAAGCAACAGCTCAGTTGTGCTAGGGTGGACTGATTTGTGTTGAGAGAATGCATTTGAAACCAAAGCTTCCCAGAGATCAGGCTGAAGGAATATGTTAGATTCCGGTGCCCTGTACTTTTCCAAAATCATTCTTTAGCCGCTCGTAAAAACTATTTTAGTTTATGTCAATTGCCGTGGTTGTGTGCTAGGCCAAGTGTAAATATTTTACATGGCCAAATAGAAAATTCTAGATGTTGACTGGGGTGCAGTAATGACTAAATGTAGAGAAGAGAAGCAGGTATATATACCCAAGGGTCACTGTAGAGTATAGGGACAGTCCATGACCCTATAGAAACAGCTGGGGAGCAGGGAATATATCCATGTGTGTGACGGAGTAACAGCCATAAGGCTAGTTTATGACAAGTCATCCTTCAGTTTTTGCCAGAACACTACGTCTTCTTTTAACCGTGCCTTTTTGACATTTTCCCCCTAGATCTTCTCTTTCTATATTTGAATATGTACTAATTATAGGGCTATACCACATTTTGGATTTTTAAAGTTTTTCATACACAAATAGAAATATATGCCTGTTTTGTGTGTCTATCGACATATTCTAAAATCAATTACATATTTATGCTTTTAGACATTTACAGCCAAACTAAATATATACATATAATCATAAAAGTGCATGGTTATTTTTTTCAAACAAGTAGAATATATCAAAGTCAATTTAGACAAGCCATATGTTGTGACTTATTTTCACAACCGTGCCTAAAAGAGAAAATGAGTCACCAAGTTCAGTTCTGGCCTATTTCTTAGAAATATTTTCTTTTTCATGTCAAAACCATGAAAGTAAAAGAAAGAGAGAATTCTGTGAGTGAAATCTCATTTAACCCCAAGTCAACTGAAAGAGTGGAACCAAGAGGCAATGAAATAGAGGCACCCTCCCAGCACCAGGAAATCAACCTGCTACAAAGGGCCACACAGGCCGCTTGTTCCTCCCCAGTGGCAGATGCCACACCCTAAAAGCAGACAGAAGGCACAGCAGCCTGCAGGAGTACAGGAGCACAAAGCACACAGGACTTAGTTTTGTCTTTCCACAGAGAACGCTAAACTGTCTTTTAAAACACATCTTTGCTGAAGATAAATCATGGATTCCTTGGCATTCAACTTCCCAGCACACCTCCTTGGGAAAACATAACGAAAGTGTCTTAAAGTTTCCAGTCAACCCCCAGTGCTTGATAAAGAAAATGGCAGTTGTCAGGGCTGGGGGGGGGGGGGGATCCTGTTATAAAATAATGAAACAAGCTCACGACTCAGCAAAGCAGTCTCAGCCCTAGAGTATTTCCTTGGCCTGAACCGTCCTACATGGCAGCTCAGCCTTATGTCTTTCCCTGTGATAGAGCAATAGAAACCTCTGCCTTGGGTTTGCTTTAATGAGTTCCTTAATCTTACACCTCTTGTGCCTAAATTTCAAACCCTAATGACACTTGTGTTTCTGCTGTCACCACAAAGAAGCCTTGGTTGGGGGTGGGGAGCTGCTGGTGGCCTTGGCCATGCTGTGGTCCCCAGCCAACCTCCCACCCACGGGGTTCTCCTCAACCCTTCATGTGTAGCCAGAGGATTACCCATTATTTTGTTAAACATGCCTTTCTATTACAAAAGGTTTTCTTTTTTCCCCCTCTAACTATATGGAAATATTAATATTCAAATACCTTGCTTATTGAATAAGTTTTAGGGCGCTGAATGGAAGGTCCTTCAACTTGCCCACTGAACGAGAATTGAGCCAGATGGTAGTTTAAGAACCCCACAGTTTTGTTCTTTTTTTCTCTCCAAGGCCAGTCGCACTGTTTGCTCTCAGATTAGCCCGTTTTACTATTCTCCTTATTTACTCGGTGACTGAAGCGATCACGATTCACTGCCCGTCATATTTCTCAGTATTCTCTCTGTAATTTGGAAGCAATTTGGAATAAAGCCCTGTCAAGGTTTTACAAATAAGAACTATTAAAGAATAAGGCTTTGGATACTTGCTTTCCTTTTAGATTTATGAGAGATGCGATGAATGAGGCTAATGGGATTTCCCTACTGATCTTGGTCAGGGACTTTAAAAAGCACTAAACAATTGTCCTATTCACATCTCAGATTTAGACGTTAGCAGTGAATAACTCCAAGTCGGTGCTGGATATGGGCTCTACAGCAGTCAGATTGGAAATAGTTATGCAAATTATCACTGGCCTGTAAGTTCAGAATGCTAAACAATTAGGTAGTGGAAGGAGGGAATTGAGAGGGCCGGACAGGAATAGGCAACAAATATTTTTAAACGATTTGGCCAACAGCAAGTGTGTTGTATTTGTTGAGGAGATTAAAGCAGACACACTAAACAGTCTGGGGATAAGTGACACTCGATCTTTCAACAGACTTGCCTGGAATCTATTTCACAAAGCATCCAGAAAAGAAAACCTTGTTACCTTGGCCCAGTCCTGAATAGGGATCAACTATGAACATTTGCACCAAAATCCACTGGAGTCAGCCCTTTCATGTTCCAGGGGACTTGACTGGTGAAGAACTGAGTTCAAATTTCCTCGCCCAAGAGCACCTAACTCAATTGTTTGTGGTTGTCAGCCTCTTCCAGGGATCTAACCGTGTACACAGCTCCTAGGACACTAAGTTTCTCATTAGGCAAGTACAGAGTGTCTCCAAAGGCCCTGGGAACACAGGGTAGCCGTGAACCGTATGAAGGTACACCTTTCTGCATTTTAATGCATTGTACGTTATCAGCTCTCTGCATTTTGATTGATGTGTAATAACTATTTTTATTGCAGCCTAGTTGTATAACCTACATACATGTCCACCTTCATTCCTTTTACCATTGCTGAGAATTACAGAGTAGTGCTAGGGATTTTCCACATTTGCTTCTCGCCAGGAGTACTGGCAAATGCCTATCGCCCCAAAGGATCACAAGATTGAAGCAACTTCAGTAAGACCCTGTCTGAAAGATTTTAAAAGGCTGGCAATATAGCTCGGTGGTAGAGTGCTTGCCTACCATGTTCAAGGCCCTGGGTTCAAGCCCCATTACTAGAAAAGCAATGTGTGTATTCTTTCATTGATTGGCACTGTATTCAAATGACTCCCATCATCAATGAGCTGCGGCTTATGTTGAGTCACTTTATAAATTACTGTAATTCCTCAAAAATAAATACTTGGCTAGTAAACATATTTGATGTAATGCATAAAACTTCTTATACAAGAGGGAGTCATTTGGGAGTCCAATAAACTCCTTTTTTTTTTTTCCCAGAGGAGTTTCTGTGACTTAATCTAAGAGCCTTCCCAGTCTTTTTCACAGGTGTCATTAATCGCTTTATAGTACATATGGACCTTGAAAATAAAGCTATTTTTCAAGCCATTCGTTTCAAAACTGAATTCCAAATTGGCCATGTGCACTAATGTGATGTGTTCCTCATATCTCATTGTTGATACTCACTTGCTTTGTGTCAAGTTCCATTGTGTAAACCAATGGCCACCTTTAAAGGATACGTTAGTGAGAGGCTCCTGGTTGTCCTGGTAAGTGCAGAGGGACTTAATTCTACCTTTCTCTAACAGAAAGTGGCATAATTTCACTGAGGAATTTCCCTCTCTGTGCATACCCCCCCAAAAAAATGTACGAGTTGTTAATTACAAGGAATTGTTTCTCCATAAAACTTAAAAGTATTTCTCATTGCACTATATTATTCTAAGATGTAAAATTCTGTGACCTCTCTCCTGGATCTTCAGATGTGTCTTTAAAAAAAAATTAAATTCCTTTCCTTTTAATTTTATGTGTATGAGTGTTTTCTTTACATGTATGTCTGTGCCCCAAATTTGTGCCTGGTGGCCAGGGAGTTCAGAAAAAGATATTGGCACCCCCACACCCTACCCCACCCCACCCCCACACCCCCGCCCAGGAACTGGAGTTATACATGGTTATGAGCCTCCACACTGGTGCTGGGAATCAAACCGGGTCCTCTGGAAGAGCATCCAGGACTCTTAAGCACTGATACATCTCTCCAATCCCTAGATGAGTTTTAAGCTGCTGGTCTTTACAGGGTAGGTGACCATCTGTCCAAAGGGATATGAGTGCTGAAAGATGCCTCTTCCTGAGTATAAACCATGAGGAATGTCCAGCCAAACCCATTTCATCTCAACCCAAGGGGTACCTGGTCTCTAAGCTGCAGCAACCCAGAGGCCACTCTTGAAAGCAGTAAAGAGAAATAACTGACTGTACTGACTGTACCTGCTCAACATTAGCCAGATGATCATGCAAACAAACATAATTGCCAAGCGATGACAGCAGGGGGAAGAAAGGTTCAAGGTGCTGAGAGGGCATTAATTATGGTCACTAGTGGGATCTGGGCTGTGAGACTGTTTCCCCGAAAGCCTGGGCTGACCATTTTAAAACAAGGTAAAAATCAAAGGGACAGGTTGCTTCCAGTTGTGGCTGCCATACTTGGTCCATCAGGCCTAATTGCATCAGGGTTTTTATCTTAACAGCAGGGAGAAGTACCTGGAGTCTGTTAGCAAGGTTGGGGGTGGGGCACTGACCACGGATAGGATGAAAGCAGGAAAGCAAGAACTGCTGTGAAGACAGCAGCACATGTAGAACCAGAGCTAGAGATCCGAGATCAGGTCCCACAAGACCAGGCTCAGGCTTCTCAGGCTACCAAGTCCTGCCCATGCCCACCAAGATCAGCTGAAGGTCCCAGCATCTTCTGATGGTGAGAAATAATCAAAGAGGCTCATTGATGTTAGTTCATCTTGCCAGGCATTGTGGTGTGTTCATTAGGTTTCCGTCACCCTGACACAACCAAAGTTATTATAGAAGAAGGAAATTCAACTGAAAACCCTCCACTTCATCTCCTACCTCCAGATTCCTGCCTTCAGTTCCCACCTTGTCTTGCCTCCATGATGAACTACAACTGGAAATGGAAATGAACCTAATTTTTTCTCCCCAAGCTGGTTTTTGGCAGGATGACCTATCACAGGAATTAAAAACAAACAGCAGGAGCCGGGCGTGGTGGCGCACGCCTTTAATCCCAGTACTCGGGAGGCAGAGGCAGGCGGATTTCTGAGTTCGAGGCCAGCCTGGTCTACAAAATGAGTTCCAGGACAGCCAGGGATATACAGAGAAACCCTGTCTCGAAAAACCAAAAAAACAAACAAACAAACAAAAAAGCAGGACATAATTAGTTGATTGTGTCAAGTGTGGGTGTGCCTGCCTTTAATCCCAGCATTCAGGAGGTAGGACCAGGTGGATCTATATCAGTTTAAGGCCAGTTTAAGGCCATTCTGGTCTACATAGAAGGTTCTAGGCCAGCCAGAACTGCATAGTGACACTCTGCCTTAATAACAACAATAATTTTATTTTGATGTTTGCTTGACTAAAACCTGGATAGTAAGAATTAGCATTGGGGGCTGGTGAGATGGCTCAGCGGGTAAGAGCACCCGACTGCTCTTCCGAAGGTGATAAGTTCAAATCCCAGCAACCACATGGTGGCTCACAACCATCCGTAACCAGATCTGGCTCCCTCTTCTGGAGTGTCTGAGGACAGCTACAGTGTACTTACATGTAATAAAATAAAATAAATCTTAAAAAAAAAAAAAAAGAATTAGCATTGATGGTTTTAGAGACAGACTAAATAAGGAAGTAGTCAGGTAGAAAGATGAGGGATCTCAATTCTGGCTTTTTCCTGCTCTCTCTTCCTAGCCAAATCAACAACGTTAGAATTTTGGAGACTACCATGGAGCCCACCCTCACTCCATCCATCCCTCCTACTCACTGCCCTCTACCCACCTGCCAGTGTTCTGCTAACCGACTCTGCTCATGTAGACTCTAAACTTCACCAATAATTTGAAGTCTAGGGTGCTGATGTGGCAGCTCACTTCCACACACAGAGAGAAGAGAACTTCTGTTGTCTGGAAGCCTCCTCTTTTTGTCGAAATTTGTGAGTCTGAGTTTGTGCGGTCAGCTTTGCATCTGTAAAACAAAATAACTGAGGTGGTGAACTAATAAAGGGTTGGGCTCACAGCTGTGTGTGTGTGTGTGTGTGTGTGTGTGTGTGTGTGTGTGTGTGTGCCTGTGATCAGATGGCTTGGTTGATTTGGGGCTGGAGCAAGGCAGTGCTTTGTGGTGGGGGGGGGGGGGAGTTGTTCAACCAAGCTGCTCACCTCCTGGCCAGAGGGAAAAAAGGAAGAAGTTAGGGAAAGAAGAGGCTTGAGTTCCATTATCCCCTCCAAGGCCATGGCCCCAGTGACCTGGAGACCTCATTACGCTCTATCTTTCAAAGTTTCTAGTGCCTCTCAGTAGTACCACATTGGGGTCTAAGACTTTGGGGCACATTCGAGATCCACACACAAAGCACAGGTGACCCATCAAAATAAATTAACTCAGTGTGTCATTTGACAGGTGAGTCTTTTACTCAGTGCCTCAGGGGAGAGGTGGAGACAAGAAGAGGCCCTGGGACTCACTTGCTACCTTAAGTTACTCAGTGAATTCTAGACCAAAAAAACAAGATGGCAGCTACTGAAGTACAGCACCCAAAACTGACCTCTAGCGTACACAAATACATGTGCTAACATGCACTCGAGAGCATGCGCACCTGCACACACACACAGAGAAGCATGCATGCACATATGCACATCAACACAAACTTATTCAAAAGGAGAAAAAATAAAATAAAGGCAGAATTCTTATGTTTTTATTTACTTAGGAAATGCAAAAGAATTTTCCTGAGAGGCCAGCTCTACCTATTATCATAATGTGAATGCTGAACTGTATTCAGGGGCTGTTGCTCTCAGAAATTAATTGGTTAACAAAGGACCATTGCCATTGTGGCCACCAACTGTTTGTTCCTTTGTTTGTTTGTTTGTTGAGATAGGATTTCTGTCTCCATGTAGCACTGATTGTCCTGGAACTCAGGCTGACCTCAAACTCACAGAGATCTGCCTGCCTCTGCCTCTGCCTCTGCCTCTGCCTCTGCCTCTGCCTCTGCCTCTGCCTCTGCCTCTGCCTCTGCCTCTGCCTCTGCCTCTGCCTCTGCCTCTGCCTCTGCCTCTGCCTCTGCCTCTGCCTCTGCCTCTGCCTCTGCCTCCTGAAGGCTGGAATTAAAGGCATACACCACCACCACCCAGCTGTGGCCTCAGATTCTTGGCACTCAGGTACCTCACATAAAGTCCTACCTACATGTGTCTAGCATGATACTTGTTTATAAACAGCCAAAGGATTGCAGCCGATTCCATGAGGCTGACCCCAAGGGAAACAATGCAAAATATTAACCCCCTTTCTGGAGCACGGTAGAACCTCCTGTGGTTTTTTGAAACCAGACCAACACCACATGTAGAAAATCCCACAGACTATTTTAGGTGAACTTTTTTTTTTTAAATCTCATTAACTTCTTGCCATATGCTGTTTGTTTTGTATACCCTTCATAGGCTGAAAGAGAAAATAAACCAGACCACTGGGTTTCATCTCAGGGATGTGTTTAGAATGACATACACGTTCTGTGGAATTCCTTGAAAAATAAAAATGATTTTTTTAAAAAAAATGGCATTTAAAACTGATTTATGGAAAATAATATTTTTAAAGCAGGCCAGGAGGCAAGCAGGGAAACCTCTTCCCACCCACGCAGATCGTGTTAACCATCAGGTTCTCTGTGATCGACAGGAAGGACTCAGATTCCTAGCCCAGCTCCTTGTGTTCAATGTGCAGGTTTGGACAGCTTACTGGTCCTTGAATAGTCTGAGTACCTGAATGCATATAAAACAGGAACTATTAGACTGGGGTGTGGCCTGCATACTGGAAATCTGGGGTTTGATCCCCAACACTGAGTAAACCCAGAGTGGTGGTGCATCCCTACAATTTCAGCAGGAAGTGGATACACACATTCAGGGTCATTCTCAGCTACATAGAAGTTCAAGGCTAGCCCGGCAGTGGTGACACATGCCTTTAATCCCAGTACTTGGCAGGCAGAGGCAGGTGAATTTCTGACTTCAAGGCCAGCCTGGTCTACAGAGTGAGTTTCAGGACTGCCAGGGCTATGCAGAGCTGTCTCGAAAAACAAACAACCAAAAAGAACAAATAAAAACAAACAAACAAGAAGTTCAAGGCTAGCCTGGGCTACATGAGACCTCTGTCTCAAATAGACAAAGGAAGGAAGGAAGGATAAAAAAGAAAGGTAGAAAAGATTGCTCAATGCTATTTAATTCATATGATAAATGAGAGGCTCTGTAAATCATGTAACATATAGCTTGGAATTAAATAGAGAATTAATTTCCAAATGTCCTTTCTGTTGTAAGATTTCAGGAAAACAGATATACTATAAACAACCCCAAACATCCTTTCTTGCAACATGATTAAAAATTCCCCCAAAAGATATATGAGTTTATTCCTCTCTTCAAGAGACTTAAGCCCTGTTAAGATAAAATAGCTCTTTCAACAAGGATCACCAGATACTTCTCTCAGCTATGTAACTCACTATGAATCTATTTCCTGGGGCAGAGGTGGAAGCTCAAGGGTAGAATGTGTACCCAGCAAGCCTGATGCTGTGGGTTCAATTCCTGATATAAATAAATAAATAAATATTCTCTTTCCCAGCTTTCCTAGATATGTGTGGGCACAAGGTAGGAATGGTAGACAAAGGGCTCAGTGGGTTAAAGTGACAGTGGTGAAAGCATGAGGACCCAAGTTCAAATCCCCAGCAGCTATGTAGAGAGTAAAGCATAACTGCATGTGCCTATGACCCTGGCACTAGGAGACAAGAGACTGACGGTTCCCCAGGACTCCCTGGATAGCCATCATAGGTGAAATGATGAGAAACACCATCTCAAAGCAAGAAGGCAGCAAGGCAGAGAGTAATAGAGGAAGAGAATCCTTGTATTCTGCTCTAGCCTCTGTATGCCTGCACATTTAAGTACACACAACTCACACTTGAGAACACACAACACAGAGAAGAAAGGAAGGGGAGGGTAATAAAGGGTAATAAATATACTGCTTTTTTTTTTTTCAAGATAGCATTTCTGCCAGGCGGTGGTGGCACACGCTTTTAATCCCAGTACACAGGAAGCAGAGGCAGGCAGATTTCTGAGTTCGAGGCCAGCCTGGTCTACAAAATGAGTTCCAGGACAGCCAGGGCTATACACAGAAACCCTGTCTCGAAAAAAAATAAAAACCACCACCACCCCAAAAAAGACAGTGTTTCTCTGTGTAGCCCTGGCTGGCCTGGAACTCACTCTGTAGACCAGCCTGGCCTTGAACTCAGAGATCTGCCTGCCTCTGTCTCCTAGTGCTGGGATTAAAGGCATGTACCCACGCTTTTAATTCCTGGCATCAGCCTATTTCTTAATATGGTTGTTGCTCCTCACTGTGTGTTTGTTGATCTGTGGTTAGGGAAGCAAGGCACGGAGACAATATGGGGGCCCAGGTGAGTTCTTAGATTCCATGGCTACATAGGACAGTGGGTGATGTGAGTGTCATAACTCCTCCACAGAGCAATACCAGCACTAGGGCAAAAGAGACAGGGTGGAGAGTGTGGGGGGCGTGGTTATGGTTCCTTTGAGGACAGTTACAGGAATTGCAAGGACTGATGGCTGAAATAGAGATAAAAGTTTATCTTACCCAAATGGTAACCCAGGGAACAGAAGGGAAGGGAGAGAGTTGGGAGGAGGGGAGAGAGAGAGACAGGATCCAGGGAAAGAGGGAAGGCTGGAAAAACAGGGAGCTGTGGGGACACTGTTCTAGAGAATACTAGCTCCTGAAGAAACACAATGTTGCAAATTACAATGTATCCTTTGATATACTTATCGTCAAGTAATTTAGACCCTTTTACTAACCTGAGATAATTCGTGGAAGTCAGAAATTTTCTGCCCAAGGTGAACTCAAAAAAAGATTCTTTAGCCTTTTCAATTACTAATTTTTTCCCTGACCTTCTGTGGACAAATTCCTTGGATAACTGTTCTACTTGTTCATATTTTATCTCCAAATCCCTCCACACACTGACTTCTAACCTTCTGTGGCTGCCAAAAACTTTTTCATCTGTGATTCCCAATGACCTCTTTTTGAAATTCTAGAAAGAAAAGAAGAAAAGAGAGAGAGAAAAAAAAAACTACTTTCTATCATCTTTTTCCTTGCCTTTTTATCTGCTCCACTCTCTTGGAAATCTATATGGATTTCTAAATGGCAACATTCTGTAACTATAACCTAACTCCTGCTTATTAAAACCAGTAATAGGATGTCTGTTCAGATTAGCCTATCTCAAGTGTCAAATGTATGTGGAGAGACTGGGGTATGAGCTGGGGAAGAGACTGTAAAGCACCTACAGCAGTCTTTGACCTAAATGGTACCTGCTGGTAGGGCCTTCAGTTTCCCCATCAACAAGAAGAGGTAAAAGGACCAGTTGGGCCACTAGTGACTCTCTCTTCCTTGTAGCTGAAGTTCCTTGAGTACTTTCCCTCTCTCCTGCAACAACTTCTCTCCCTGCTGCTCCTAGAAACAGGCCCTGTTCCAGCCGGTGTGTTTCATTTTGTTTCATTTTTCAGTCCTTTCCTTTGCCTTCCTTGGCATTTATTTGCTTTGATTTCTTGCTTGAAGCTCAGCTAAGGACCAGATAATACATTTTATATAACATTGCTCATTCTTCAAGCATTTCATGCACACACTACTTCCCATTATATCCACTCTGACTCCCTCTTTCCAGCCCCTCTTGTGTCCCCCACTGTGTTCCCTTCCCAACCTAATTTCCTTTAAAAAAAAAACCCATTAGTGATAACCCATGCACCCATGAGTATAGGACCATTCACTGGAACATTATCAACACACCAGAGACTACATCCCTAAAGAAAACCAACTTGACCATAGGAGCATAAGAAGCAACTATCCGGAGCTTCTTAGCTAAGAAGTGGGGATTCTGTGGCCCTCCCCCACTGATACTGGAATGTTGCCCAGCCTGATCTTGTACCTGCAACTATAGCTAATAACTCATATTAGCTGTCCAGAAGGCCCCCATCCTCCCTAACCTCTGCGCTAACAATCCTTCCATTTCCTCTTACCCTCTTTCCTAAACCCTTTCTGGAGGAGGTGTGACAGTGACAGTCCATTTATGGTTGACCTGTACTTTGACGAGTTGTGAGTCTCTGTACTAATGAGCTAACTAACACAAAGGAGCTTCCCTGATGAGGACAGAGAGCCACATCCATCTGTGGGTATAGACAAACACATCTATAAGACAGTTGGATACTTCACTCATTTAGCAAAATAAAGGTAGTAACTTAACCCCTAAAGTCTGTGAGCTCTCAGCCGTGGGTTCCTTGGCCAGATTTACAGTATCACATATGAGTTCCCCACTGTGGAGTGGAACCTCACATCTAAAAGCAATGGTTTAACACCTATAATGTCCCTACCACCGTTGCCACTGTAGGCATATTTTGCCAAGCTGTCATTAATGTAGGGCCTCAGGGTTCACGGCTGCCCACAACTATTGACAACATCTCCCATATCATCCCACATAGCCCCCTGCCAGTCTAATGAAAGTCTGATGGAGGAACTGCCAGTCTAATGAAAGTCTGATGGAGGAATCTTCACAATCAGCCCAAACTTGATTTCTCCAAGTTCTGGGACACAACTGTGGGTCTCCCCAAGAACAGGGTCTTTCTATCAACTTCTGGTGGGCAGCATAGAGCAATGGTAACAGTCTGTGTTGTTTGGAGTGTCCCTTGGAACCCTTTCCCCAATCACTCTGGGAGGTACCCCACATCTGCACTGGCTTCTGGAAGGAACATTATTCTACTACTTTATAAACATTCCAAAGAAATAGAGTTATTAATATTAACTTCCTCCTTTATAAAGACTGATTCTTACTCTCTGTATAAGAATAGACAGGATCTTACTATATAGCCCAGCCTGGCCTTGAACTTCTGGCATCTTCCAGTCTCAGCCTCTCCAGTACTGGGATCACGGGTGTGTAATGCCACTCCTGGCTACCATGGTTAGTTTTAATATAGAATAACCATCGCTGAGTTGAGATATATTTTCCAGATATGTACTTTACCATCTGTATTAGTTCATTTTCTGTTGCTGTGGTCAACTGTGACCAAAAGCAACTTATGAAAAAGAAGGGTTTCCTTTCGATTTACAGCTTAAGAGAGAAGCAAGTACATCGAGGTAGGAAGACAAGTTAGCAAGTGGCAGGCATCGGGGCCAGAGCAGGGAACTGACGGATCATATCCTCAACCACAGACAGACACAAAGCAGAAAATGCAAACCAGGATCTGGGCAAGGTCACAAACTCTCAAAGCCCATCCGCAGTGTCATGTGTCCTCCAGAAAGGCCACGCCTCCTAAAAGTTCCATGGCTTCCTCAAACAGCGCCACCAACTGGGGACTGAGTATTTAAAGATGGAAGCCTGTGGGGGACATTTCTCATTCAGCCATAAGGCCATCTCATTTTTACATTCAAATATAAGGTGCTGTTGGGTACAGTCTTGGTGTTGGGCAAGTCTGTAGGGACCTGGCTTAATGTCTTTCTTTTTCTTTTGAATGGACTTAGTTCTTCCACAGTTCCAAGGCTATGCATAAGGTACTCTGAAGACTTCCCTCCCCCTTCCCTCTCAGTTCCCTTCTTTGTCAATCTCCCTCCTACTCATTTCTTTCCAGGTTCATTGTGTCATTGGATTGGGACTGTCTGCCGGAGCCTGTCAACATCACACTTAAGTACACAGTTGAAGGAATGGATCTATCAGTAGCAAATAGTTTAGCCCTCTTCTGAAAAGTCAGATCTATGAATGTTACATTTACTAAGTGGGTGTAGCTTGAAACAATTCTGGAACAGAAGGACAACATGAACTGAGGACTCCAAGATTTGAAACAAGAGCCAGCTGGGCTCCTGGGAATGAGGGACTAATTCAATGAACAGTTAGATTGACCAGTAGAATAGTCTATTATAAAAGGACCCAAAGATGACCAGATGGAAATATAAAAGGCTAAAAGATGTGGAAAGCACCTGAGAGGTTCCAAAATGGTTATTGTGTTGAGACAGAGTCTCCTTATACAGGCTGGATGTGAACTTGCTATGTATGTAGCCCAGGCTAGCCTCAAACTTTCAGTTCTTGAATGCCAGGGATGTGAGTATGCCCTGCCATGGCCAACCATTCAATATCTGCCTAGTAGTCACTTTAGAAGCAAAGTTTCAAAGTTTATAAAGTGTGTGGTTGTTTTATTAAAAAAAAAAAAACAACTCAATATTATCCATAGAGAAATTACTAGAACTAACAAGAGAGTTAAAGCAAGATGGTTGGTGGCAAAATTAGGATATTTTTCAAAAAAATGGCTATTTTTAAATTTTTTAGTTTTATTTCATAATTCTCCCTTGTTTTTTAAAAAATATATCTTAAAATTTTTTATTCTGCATATGCTTGTGTGTGGTGTGTGTGTAGGGAGGCAGGGAGTGCATGGACCATGTTACACATGGAGGTCAGAGGACAGTTTACAGATGTTGGTTTTCTCCTTCTACCAGCTGGGTTCCTGAGATAAAACTCAAGCCATAAGACTTGGTAGCAAACACTTGTACCTGTTGAATCGTTTAAAATGATTTTATAGTCAGTTTGGGAAACAGGAGTCTGACATGAGAGATGTGTAACATTTCTCCAACAATAAATAAAAAGTGAAATCTACAGAGGAAAACATTACAAATTATACTGCACTAAGACAACAACCTTTACTTCCCAGGAGACACAATGGGAAAGGAGTGGCTAGATCCAGCATGGATGCAGAGATATGCTTCCTTTGAAATGCTGGGAGCAGAAGAGCTGGCCCAGTGGGTAAGGTGATTGCTATGCAAGCATAAGGGCCTGGATCTGGATCCCCAGCACCCCCATAAAAGCTGGGGGTCGTGACCAGAATAGAGAAGTCCAATATCGGGAGACAGAGATAGGCAGGTCCTGGGGGATAAGACTATCAGCCAGTTAGTCTAGCACAAACAGCAAATGTCAGGTTCACTGGGAGCCCATTTCCAGAAAGTAAGGTGGAGACGCTATTGAGCAAGGTATTCTAAGGTCAATCTATGGTCTACACATTCACAGACACACAGACACACAGACAGACGTGTGAACTCGCACACGCGCGCACACACACACATATGAAAATAAAACAAGATGTGGATGACGAAAGTCTAGGAGCAGAGATTCATCCACTTTAGAGCTGGATCAGAAAAACACAAGTTCAAGGGACCTGCCTGAAGGTGATAGCTATTTTCTGGTTATCAATTTGACTACATTGAGAATCAACTATCACCTAAATGCTGGACACACCTGTAAGGGGTTTCTTCTCCTAATGAAACCATTTGAAATGGGAAGACCTGCTTTTAATCCAAATCTTCTGAGATAGGAAGAGGAAGCGGATCTTTTGAGGTGGGGAGATGCACCTTTAAGGTGGGCCACACCTTCCACTGGCAGCTTATACAGAGAATGTGGAAGAAGGAAGCTTGCCCTTTGCTTGCTCGCCCTCACTCAGGCTGGCAAGCCCATCCCGTCACTTGCATTAGAGCCTGCTTCTTCAGCATTCTGATGAATATCGAAGACCAATTGAGACATCCAGCCTCATGGGCTGAACACTACTGGATTCTTGGAGCTTCCATTGATAGGGCTTACATAGATTGTTGGATTATCTGCACCACAGCCAACAAAGAATTCTGATTTGTATAGTTTATTCTTTCAGTTCTGTTCCTCTGGAGAACCCTAACTAATCCTTACAAAGTATGTTCACAGCCAACCTGAGACTGTGTCAAAACAATAAGTAAAAAGAGGGCTGGGGACATAGTTTGTAGGAAGTCATTCACCCAGAATGCACCCTATATTCAATCTCCAATGTCACAAACCAAGCAAATCAGTTGCCAAGGTATTTGTATCCTGCACATGTAAAGAGTTATTACATATCAACAAGATGAAGACAAGTCACTCCTTTCAAAAGAGATGTTTCATGGAAACACAGACAGCCCCATAGGTGTGCGAAATCCTACAATGAATTCTCAGAACTGGCAAAATACTTTGTGCAGAGCAAGACCATCCCTCATACCCTGTAGGTTAGCTCAATCTTTTTGGAGGACAATTTTGCTTTGTGAATATGATGCCCGTGCGCTATGACCTAGCAATTTCACTCTCAGATTTAAACTCTAGAGGAGACAGGCTGTTCCAAAAGGCACTTAGCAGAAATGCTCAGAGCAGCACTATAGCTCCCGGGAAAGAGCTACAAGCAGATCAATGCCCACTGACAGAACAGTAAAAGATAGGTGGTGGAATACTATTTAGCAACGAGTATGAATAAATTATAGCCATGCCCAACAACATAAGGGAAACTCAGGATTGCAATCTGAGTGGCAGCAGCAAGCAGAAAACAGACACAGCATCTACGAAACGATGGATCAGTTAACACCATGCATAGCGAGGCTGCTGTGTGAGTCCTCCGTGGAGTCAAAGCCACAATAAGCAGCAAGGGTGGATATAGGATGATGTGAAGACTGGGAGTTAAAAGTAATGATTCACACATTTCACTGTCTTCTTCCGTGTGATGTGAGGATGCTGGTGCAGAAATAATGTGCTTCGGGCTCTTCTGCTGTTCTTTTGTTCATTCTTCTTCCCTCCCTCTCCCTCACCCCCTCTCTTTAAGATGGGATCTTATGTAGGATCAGCCCAAAGGCTGGTCTCAAACGTGCTATGTAGTGAAGGATTATAGAGAGACTCTCTTACAAGCATCACCTGTCAATAAATAAAGCGTATGGCCAATGAGCTGAGGCAGGAAATAGGAGGTGGGACATCCAGCAGGGGTACAGAGAATTTTGGGCTAGAGGAACATGGGAGGTTTTCGGGGTCGCCAAGGAGATAGATGTAAGAAGATTAGGAGAGGGGACCAGCCATGTAGCTGAACCTAGGTTAGAATTATAGGATAATAAATTCAGAGTTAGTTGGAGAACAAACCAAAGCTTATGGCATACACATTTATCAGTAAACAATTATTCTCAAGAGTCTTTATTTCTGGGAGTTAAGTGGTTGGGAAGAAAAACTCGATTTTACTTATACCTCTGGCTGACCTGCAATTCACTATGTGAACCACGATAGCCTCAAACTCACGGAGACCTTCCCTCCCTCTCTCTTCCTTGGCCTTGAACTTTTGCCTGCACCTCCTCCGATTACAGGTGTGCCTCGCACCTTGTAATGCCTGGTTCTTTATTATTCTTTATAACTTTGATAATTTAAAAAAGATATTATTTTCTGAGGCCAGTTTAATGGCTCAGTTAGTAAAGCCATGCCTGGAAAGCCTAAGGGTTCAAGTTGTGTATCCTCAGGACTCACGTGCAAAGGCTTGGTGTGGCATCCCGGGTTTTAATATCAGCGCTGGAGAGAGGGAGGCAGGAGCCAGGCAGACCCCTCTTTCACAGGCCGTTCAGCCTAGCTCACACAGAGAGTTCCAGGACAGTGAGATACTTTGCCTCAAAACCAAAACCGAATACAGAAAAGAAAAGGAAAGAATCACAAAGATCTGGGATGGCTCGGTCAGTTAAATGATTCCTCCGGAAGAGTGAAGACCTGCTTGAAGCCCAGCGCTCAAGGAAAAGCCCAGGTGTCCAAGGCCTGGAATCTAGGGCTGAGAGGCCAAGCGGGGGAGGCTCTGTCAGGACAAAACAAGCAAACAGAAGTAACAGAAGTCTGTCAAACAAACAAGCAAAAAGAAACAGAACAAAAAGAGTGGCTACAATTTTTGTGTAATCTAAAGTAGTCTAAAGTAGCAGGAATTGGGCTATCCTTCACTCTTCCTAACGTAATAATCCATGCACACTCTAATAGGAAGTCAGGCACAAAGGTTAGGCTCATTTAAGCATATAAATAGGCACTATAACAAATACTAATTTCAGTTACAGTTAAATGTTGTAAAATCTCACAAAACTCAATAATGTAACTTTATTTTTAATTAATTAATTAATTAATTTAGAGTCAGCGTCTCACTCTGTACTCCTCATTTTCCTAGAACTCATTATAAGTACCAAACTGTGGGAGACAGAGGCAGGCGGATTTCTAAGTTTCAGGCCAGCCTGGCCTTCAGAGTGAGTTCCAGGACAGCCAGGACTGCACAGAGAAACTCTGTCTCAAAAAAACAAACAAACAAAAGACCAAGCTGGTCTTGAACACACAGAGATCCACCTGCCTCTGCCTCTTCAGTGCCAGGATTAAAGACATGTACCACTGAGCCTGGCCTAATTTTTACTTTTTATTTCAATTAGAGTAAACAAGCCTTCCTGTAGTTCATGGTACTCCTTATACTTTTTAGGCGCATGCTCTTTGAAACCACCACCCCTCCCCTTACTATGACCATGTCTTTAAAATAGCAGAAATAAGCTAGAAAGACCAGTCAGTCTTTTAAATAAACGGTTTTCTTCTCATATGGTTAAACTGTTCTATTTTGTTTGGAGGCGGGGTTGTTGCTGTTGTATCAGCTATGTTTGAGAAAAGTTTACTTTAGCTTAACTCATTACTGCTGATGGCGCTGAGTCCACAGATTGCTCCAGCCTTTTGAAGTCACTGTCATAGCAAGCCAGTCAGGCCAACTGCATTTTTTTTTAAAACCACACCCCGTGTTTCTCCCAGACCTACCTTGCCAGGGCTGTTCTTGGCAGCGGGGTGTGCCAAGAGAGCTATGTAGCCAAGTCACATGGTTCTTGAGCTGGGAGTGGAGCCACAAATTGGCTGGACTCTCCTCCTGGGGATGACATTCATGTTCCACAGAGCCCACAGAAGGCAGAGTGTCGCTGGGACACTGGGACTCAGTACCTAAAGCCCCCCTGAAGCTGTTGCTTCCTCCGGAGCCTGGGCTGATCCACTCGAGTTGGAAGATCTGATCCCAGATGCTAGCTCTGAGATAAAAAGAGGATAAACAAGATGGTGAAAATAATCATTAGCGAGACCCGTTGCATCCCACTAGTGAGGAAGGAGAGGAGCAACTCCCCCGTGTTCCAGTTATGGTTGTGGCACACCACACACATGTGCACATGCACCTGCACACACACAAAAGTGAGTGTAATTTAAAGATAAAAAAGGCAAATAGAAAACATAAACTAAGATGCTGGAAATAAATACAAAATTAGCAGTCGTAACAAATGCAAACGAGCCCATCTGCTTCAAAATAGAGATCATCTGAACTGAGATACAGCCTATTCATGAACCTTCACATCTGCAGGAGAAAGAACTAAGGGGAATAAAAGCCAGATAAATACTAAGCTGGTAAAGGTGGTGGCACATCAATTATGTGTAATACACTTTAGGCACCAACATTCAACATTAGAGGGTCATCATTAAATTAAAAGAAAGAAAGAAAGAAAGAGAGAGAGAGAGAGAGAGAGAGAGAAAGAAAGAAAGAAAGAAAGAAAGAAAGAAAGAAAGAAAGAAAGAAAGAAAAGAGTGGCTGCATAATCTTGGGCACCTGAAATCAGTCTCTGAGAGCCATGAAGAGAAGGAGAGAGCCAGTTCCCATAAGCTGTCCTCTGCCCTCCGTGCAGCACTATTGCCTGGACATCCCTACACACACACAAACACACACACACACACACACACACAAACACACACACATACACACACACACAAACACACACGTACACGTACACACATGCATGCACACTAATGGTAATGTTAATAATAATTATTATAACAATTGCTAAGAAATTATAACAATCCTGAATTTGCATGTACCCAACACCATTGTCTCAAAAATAACAAAGGCAGGTAGACTAAAATAAATCATTCAGCCCCCCAAAATGCTGGGCAGTTTATACATCATCCTGAAGCCAATAATAGCTATGAAGTATAAAATATGTTGAAAAATTAATAGCTTTAATATATTGGAAAATATAATACTATTGTATAATAATATAACAATGTATTATTATTTAAAATATAATACTGCACCTATGGTACTATATGCAGAATCTTGCCCCAGACAGAGATGACAAATGACACAGTGACAACAACCAAATGCCAACAAACACTTTGGCAACAATCAAGGTGTGCTGTTCATCCACAGCCTATTTTATATCATAATGCAGTGTGGGCAGAAATTCAAATACTAAGAAGATATTTTAGAAAGACTATCATTTTGGAAACTAACATTGGCACTTCACGGTGACAGGAGGGCTAGAGAAATGGCTCAGTGGGTAAAGAGCTTGCTGTGCAAGAGGGATGACCAGAGTTCAAATCCCTAGTACCCACATAAAAGCTGGGTGGGCATGGTGGCCATCTACTATCCCAGCCTGCTGAAGGTGGAGATAGGAATCCCTGGAGCGAGTGGGCTAGCACAGGAATCCTGGCGCTTCAGGTTCAGCAAGAGACCTTGCCTCTATGCAGGTTAGAAAGTGATCAAAGAAGATTTCTGATTGCCATCAGCATTGGGTCTCAACAAACACAGGCAATGGACCCACACATGCCTGTACACCCTACACACAAGCAAACATGCCTACGTTTACACACATACACACACACACACACACACACACAAAAGATTATCATGAAACACTTGAGTAGATGATTAAACAGGAGATGGGAGTCAACATCACAAAGCACTTTCACAAATGACTTCTGCTATTGAAAACAACCTGCATCTTTTGTGTTAATAACTGTAGAGTCCCACAGCTGTTCTAGTAATTCTATAAGTGTCTCATTGTGTCAAAGCACCACAATTTATTCATTGAACTTATCCATTAATGAGCATGTTGGTTATATGACAGAGACCATGCTGTCCCTTTATGCCCTTTCTCTTCAATTTTTAAAAATTATCTTATGTTTTGCATGTATGTATATCTGTGCACTACTTGCATGCCTGGTAAAAAGGCAGGAGACCCTTTGGGAACTGAAATCAGGGAACTGGATTTACTGTGGGTGCTGGGAATTGAACCTGGGTCTTCAGAAGAGCTGCAAGTACTCTTAGTCACTGAGCCTATTATCATTTCTGAAAATGGGTCTGGAACCAAATTGTCCCTTAAAACATTCATGCTTGCCGTCGCCAATAAGCAGAAAAGTTGGGAGTAGGCAGGAAGCTAATAGTCTGGCTAAGGAACTGGTATGATATTTTGTAGGATATTATACACTGTATGCCCAAGCATTATGTTACATTAAAATAACTTTGTTTGCATGTAAACATCTATTTTTGCAAGCCTCCATGACAGCTTGCAAAGAGGGAGACATTCCCCAGGTACTCCTCTCCAGCATGGATTGGGAGCTGGATTGAAGGCCTGATTGATGGGACTCAATGATTAATGCAGCAGGCGCCCTCCTTTCCCCTCCAACTCAGAAAGCGCTGTTTAACCCCTCGGGATACATAAGTGCCTCATTTCTTAAGAAACTATAGTGAGATACAGGGAAGGCAAGGCTTCACAAAGCAATTAGGAGGAGGGCAGTTTAATCCATCCTCCTCTGATTGAAAAGCAGCTTCAACCAAGGTATTGCCTGTGAAAATAAACTTTAATCTGCAAAGGAGTGTGCAGGAGAATTTGATCAAACAGGGAAAGAAGAGGGATACATTAAAATAGCTATTAAGCACTCAGTTTCTGCCCTTCTGGTTTGTTTTCCTTTATGCACATCGAGTCCAATAGCAGAAAATGCAGGAATAAGTGTATTTCGAATACTTTCTTAGTCTGTCTAAGCCATGCTTGGGCAGTATGTCTATTTCCTCTTTTCTCAGTTTATAACCCACATGAAATGAGGTGAAGTCCTTCTGATCTATGTTCTTCTCTTTAGAATTAGGGGAGTCTTTTAGAACTGGAATCCTGGTAGGAGAAAGCTTCAGGGTATGAGCTGGGGCCAGTGAGATGGTTTGGTGGGTGGGGAGGACTTGCATCCGAGGCTGCTCATTTCAAGGCCAGGAGCCTCACAGTGGGAGAGGACTGACCTCCGTTTGTACCACCACCCCAGAAAACACAAATAAATGGGATTTTAAAAAGGAAGGGGGGCACAATCACGTTTTCTCCCACTCTCTGCTTTCCCCTTTCTATCACCAATGGCTACAGCAGGAGACAAGTGAAATGAGAAAGCAATGTATGTAATTATGACCTTTTTCAAATTAGTTTATAAAAACACATTAACTTATTTTATCGTAAAGCCACTTGGGCCCTCAAACATGGTGATGTCACTTTCCTCAAACATCTCCACCCTTCATCCCTGTGTCTGTCTAGTGTTGGAGAGTGACTCTCCACCCAAGGTGCCGCCAGGCAAAACAAGAAGAGCTCAGGAGCTGACCAGATCCATAAGCTTGTCCCTATGCTCTTGTAAAAGCAAGCACATCTCATTATGATGTCCTGAAGATCTGGGTGCTCGCTGAAAGAAAAATACTGGATGCAATTAAAAGGATTTTCAGTATTGGCTGTAAATTGTCACAAAAATAATATGATGTGCTTGTAACAACAAACAATGCGAGTTAACAAAGAAATGAGAACAACAATGGAACTAAAAGAAATAATTTGGAGCAGAATGATATACAAAGAAAAAATCATGATTTCCATTCTCTGGTTTTCTGGTAAAATAGTTATTTTACAAACTACACATTCACACCACACGTGTGTACAGCCAGCATCTCTCAGAACCCATTTTATCTCATCCTTGCAGGACATAAACACACATGTACCACAACATACAAGAGGCCCAGATCCTTAACGGAACTTACTTCTGGCTTTCGGCTGTTTACAAATATACCAATGATCGTTGCCAATCAGGTGTGTGGAAACCACAGGAGAAGTTTGTAAATGGCACTGGAAAAAATCAAAGGTTGCGTTATTTAAATTTAAAAGTAAGATTCATGTGTTAAAGTTTAATACATGCGGCCAAATGGCTCTCTAGAAAGGTTGCCTCAACCCACTGTCCTACTGATTGTACCTGGGAGGGCAGATTACCAGCTCCCCACAAATGTTTTTATTCTTGCTAACAGGAAAGAGTAAAAGTCAAGTCCCAGTTTTAGAAAGTTTCATTTCTACCTTTAAGAATGAGCTTTACTGTTGTCTCTGAGCATTGGTTAATTATTCCTCTACAGACAAAGCTATTATTATCATAAAAGCTTTTTTGAGGCAAGGTCTCATGTGTCTCCAGCTGGCTTTCAGCTCTCCATGTAGCTCAGGATGACCCTGGACTTCTGATCCTCCTGCTTGCACCCCTGAGTAATGAGATTATAGGCAAGAACTACCACACCCAGTTTTATGGGATGCTGGATGTCAAAGCCAAGGTTTCATGGGTACTAGTCAAGCATTCTACCCTCTGATATACAGTCCCCAACCCCCAGAGTGTTATTTTGAAGTTGATTGGTTTACCTTTTAACTATATAAATTTATTTATAGGAATATTTGGCTATTAATGAAAGAATGCCATGTCATAGGTATGAAAATGATTTTTTAAAGAATGTATAAGTATCCTACTTACAGGAAAGACCCTGTTTTTACTAGTAGACTCTTCATGCAAAATACATTTGATTTAAGGTCATTTCTATTTGAGGCTCTCATTAGAGAAACTGGATTTAATAAAATTTCCCAAAGAAAGTGCATTCTTCGATCTGATTTAATCCTAAGATAGTTGTTTGATGTAATTTTAATGCATGGTTATTATCTTGAAGACAAATTTGTGTTTCAGGAAAGAACAAAATTAGGAAAGAGTCAAGGAATAATGGAGTCCGGCTTCCTATCTTCTAAAGCCTTCAGAATAACACTAAGGTAACACAGGGCCTAGAACACTCCAGGGGCCCACAAGCTTTGCACAGAACTTCATCTTTCATTTCTTTGTCATATCTTTTGGTTGTTTCCATCACACTGTTCTTTTTGGAGAACTTTTTCCAAACCCTTCCTCTTCCTAGAAGACCACTTCCTAAATTATCTTACTGACTCTCTCTGACTTTGCATTTTCAAGGTGACTCAGGCTTCCTGGCTGTTGGATGATTTCACAGAAAGGCAACCTCATAGCAACCTCAGCTCACTCAGAAAACAGTATTGGGAGCAGAGTTTTATCTTACTTTGTTTATTTTTGCAGCGTTAAGGGATCGAACGCAGCAGCTCACAAGCTGCATTTTAATCTTACTTGATAACTGACATTCATTCAAGTGTTTCCTTTGAAGTAGCTGGAGTGGGAAGATTAGCATTGATGATGCTGGCTGAAGTACTCAGTGCTGAGTTTTATGTAAAACTTGAAATCATTTAATTCTTCAAAATCTGAGAGCATCTTGCCAGGATTAGGTGATAAGTATCCAATAAAAGCCAACTCAAGGAATAAAAAGTTCATTTTGGCTCATGGTTTGAGGGTACAGTCCTTTGTGACAAAGAGGGTGTGGCAGGAGGAGCGTGAGGTGGCTGTCACATGCATCCACAGCCCGGAAGCAGAAGAGTGCAGGCGTGATGCACACCGGTGCCCCACTCGCTGTCGCCGCCGCCGCCGCCGCCGTCTTATTCAGGTCGTACCAAAGCCTTGCCACCTCCATACAGGCTGGGTCTTCTATTCTTAGCATGTTATTTACCTTTCTGTTGCCGTGATGAAATACCACGACCAAGCTTGCTTATAGACTTTATTTGGTCTTGCGATTCCAGGAGGGTAAGAGTCCATCACGGTGTGGGAGCATGGCAGTACTTGGCAGGCATAGTGGAATAAATGGGCCAGTGACCAGGAAGTGGCTGAAGTGATTCAAGGATTCCAATGTCAAAGTCTGCCCCCAGTGGTGTACATCTTTCAAGAGGCTTTACCTCCTAAACCTCCCTCAAAGTGCACTGCCAGCTGTAGTGGATGTGGTCGGAGGTCTGAGATTATGTGGGATAGCTCTCATTCAAATCACCGCACTCAGTTAAACTTCTCTGGAAACACTCCCCAGGACATCCTCAGAGTTGTGTCTCCTAGGTAATTTCAAATACAGGCAAGTTGAAAAGGAAGCTTAACCATCACAACTTTATTATTTAAGTAGTTCCTGCCACGAGGTATTGGTGCACATCTGTTTTTTTTTATTAGATAATTTCTTCATTTACATTTCAAGTGTTATCCCATAAGTCCCCTATACCCTCCCCCACCCTGCTCCCCTACCTACCCACTCCCACTACTTGGCCCTGGCATTCCCCTGTACTGGGGCATAAAAACATTGCTAGACTAAGGGCCTTTCTTCCCCAATAATGGCCAACTAGGCCATCTTCGAATACATATGCAGCTAGCTAGAGACATGAGCTCTGGGGGTTCTGATTAGTTCATATTGTTGTTCCATCTATAGGGTTGCAGACCCCTACAGCTCTTGGGTACTCTCTCTAGCTCCTACATTGGGGACCCTGTGTTTTGCCCTATAGATGATTGTGAGCATCCACTTCTGTATTTGTCAGGGACTCTCAAAGCCTCACAGGAGACAGCTATATCAGGGTCCTTTCAGCAATATCCTGCTGGTGTATGCAGAAGTGTCTGCATTTGGTGGCTGAATATGTGATGGACTACCCGGGTGGGGCACTCTCTGGATGGTCCATCCTTTCATTTTAGCTCCAAATTTTGTCTCTGCACCTCCTTCCATGTATATTTTAATTCCTATTATAGGGAGGAATGAAGTATCCATGCATTGGTCTTTCTTGATTTTCTTGTATTTTGGAAATTGTATCTTGGGTATTCTAGGTTTCTGGGCTAATATCCGCTTATCAGTGAGTGCATATTAAGTGACTTCTTTTGTGATTGGGTTACCTCACTCAGGATGATATCCTCCAGATACATCCATTTGCTCAAGAATTTCATAAATTCATTGTTTTTAGTAGCTGAGTAGTACTCCATTGTGTAAATGTACCACATTTTCTGTATCCATTCTTCTGTTGAGGGACATCTGGGTTCTTTCCAGCTTCTGGCTATTATAAATAAGGCTGCTATGAACATAGTGGAGCATGTGTCCTTTTTACCAATTGGAACATCTTCTGGGTATATGCCCAGTAGAGGTATTGCTGGATCTTCCAGTAGTACTGTGTCCAGTTTTCTGAGAAACTGCCAGACTGATTTCTAGAGTGGTTGTACCAGCTTGCAATCCCACCAGCAATGAAGGAGTGTTCCTCTTTCTCCACATCCTCGCCAGCATCTGCTGTCACCTGAATTTTTGATCTTAGCCATTCTGACTGGTGTGAGGTGGAATCTCAGGGTTGTTTTGATTTGCATTTCTCTGATGATTAAGGATTTTGAACATTTTTTAAGGTGCTTCTCAGCCCTTTGGCATTCTTCAGTTGAGAGTTCTTTGTTTAGCTCTGTACCCCATTTTTTAATGGGGTTATTTGAATTTCTGGAGTTCAGCTTCTTGAGCTCTTTGTAAATATTGGATATTAGCTTCCTATCAGATTTAGGATTGCTAAAAATTCTTTCCCAATCCGTTGGTGGCCTTTTTGTCTTATTGATGGTATCTTTTGCTTTACAGAAGCTTTGTAATTTTATAAGGTCCCATTTGTCGATTTGTGATCTTACAGCACAGGCCATTGGTGTACTACTGTTTAGGAATTTTACCCCTGTGCCCGCATCTTCAAGGGTTTTCCCCACTTTCTCCCCTGTGAATTTCAGTGTCTTTGGTTTAATGTGGAGGTCTTTGATCCACTTAGACTTGAGCTTGTACAAGGAGAAAGGAATGGATCAATTCGCATTCTTCTACATGTTGACCACCAGTTGTGCCAGCACTATTTATTGAAAATGCTGTCTTTTTTCCACTGGATAGTTTTAGCTCTCTTGTCAAAGATAAGGTGACCAAAGGTGTGTGGGTTCATTTCTGGGTATTCTATTCTATTCTATTCTATTCTATTCTATTCTATTCTTTTCTATTCTACCTGTCTGTTGTTATACCAGTACCATGCAGTTTGTTGCACATCTTTTAATCCCAGTGCTCAAGAGGCAGAGGCAGGCAGATTTCTGAGTTTGAGGCCAGCCTGGTCTATAGAGTGAGTTCCAGGACAGCCAGGCTACACAGAGGACCCTTGTCTTGGGGGTAGGGTGAGAGGGAGAAAGAAAAGAAAAGAAGAGAGGAGAGGATCAGAGAGGAGAGGAGAGGAGAGGAGAGGAGAGGAGAGGAGAAGAGAAGAGAAGAGAAGAGAAGAGAAGAGAAGAGAAGAGAAGAGAAGAGAAGAGAAGAGAAAAGGAGAGGAGAAAATAGTTCCTAATCTGTGAATATATGTCTTTTAGCTGCTTGGTGGTTTTGTTAAAATTCACCAACTGGCTAATTAGTCGACCAACTTAAGAAATAAACTCTTTAAAGAGGCTGCATGTGAATGGATGACTAAATAAAGTCTGATATATCTGAAGTGAGAAAGGGCAACTGACAGTTATTTGCAATTTTAGTTTATTTTTAGGTGAAGGGAGTTCAAAACATTATCTCCTATTTCCAGGTAGGTTAATTATGAGAAATTGTCTTATTAACTCTTTTCCCTTTTCATTTATTATTTTTTTTGTTTCTTCAACTGGTTGTATTTCTTTAAAAATGTCTGAGCATCCATTTGCATGCATGTGTGTTTGTGGTATGTATGTATGTATGTATGTATGTATGTATGTATGTATGTGTGTTCACATGTGTGTAGGTACATATGTGTGTGCACACTTGTGGAGGCTGGAAATTGATATCTGGTGTCTTCCTTCACCACCCTCCACTTTATTGACTGAGGCAGGGTCTTTCAGTTGAACCCAAAGCTTGCCACTTAGCTAGTCTATGGAGACATCTTGCCTTGGTGATTCCAGATCCATCATGTCCTGGGTCTACCTGGGTGACCACTGGGTCTACCTGGCTTCATGTAGGTTCCATGGATCTGAATTGAACTCTGCCCCTCAATGCTTTGGGAACAAACCCTATCTTCTGAGCCATCTCCCCAGCCTTTATTCCTTGTTTGTTTGAGACCAGGCTAGCCTAACTCCTACTCTTCCTACCTTTATCTCCCTGGTGCGGAGAGTCCATGCCTGCACCACTTCCGCATCAGGCTTTGGTTTTGTTTCTAAGGGAAAAGGTGGGGACAGGCTGTACTTTAGGTTCAAGGATTATTTACCAACGACAGTGAGAAGATCCTTCCATTCATTAGGTAAATAGTTATTTAGCACCTGTTTTAACATTAATATCTCATCCATTAGCATAAAAATGGAATGAAAAGCATTTGAAGCCCTATGTGGCTGAAGGCTAAACTGCTTCACAAACCCCAAACTAGCAAGCAACCAATCAAAAATGAAAAAAAAAGCATTTGAAATCCGAAGGAGGTGATACCAGCCTTTCCAAAAATCCTAGTCATTTATTGAACTTTGACATTGCTAAGAACCCCAAACCAAAAGAGGTTTACACCTTCACGTTTCTGTCTATCCCCAAACTCACTGTTACACATGGATCAACAGTATAGCCAATATGTTATCAATGATTCTCTTTATTTTATAAATTTTTCTAATTTATGTTTTAATTTGTGTATAAAAAACAGAAGTGGTTTGGGGAGGAGAGAAGTACCAGGGCAGATAATTTAGTGAGGAACTATTTTTTAAAATAGATCCTCATTGCCTGTGGCTTTGATGGTCTAGAGCCTTCTTTTACTACATTCTGGGATAAGATAAGATAAGATAAAGGGTCCTTCACAGTCGCTCTTCTCTATAGGGCTTGGGCGAAGGGCACCTGGCAAAGAAACTCACCTTGGAGAACATTCTGGAAGAAGAATGGAAAGTTTCCAGGAAAGCTAATGCTGGAGAGGGTACAAGGAAGGTGCCCCTGATGGCCAGGTCCCAGAGGGACAGAAGGCTTAAGGCAGCTATTCTCACCTGTGGGTTGTGTCCCCCACAGGTTGAGATATTTACATTACGATTCATAACTAACAAAAGTACAGTTACGAAGTAGCAACAAAACAATGCTATGCTTTGGAGGGAGTCACCACAGCATGAGGAACTATATTAAAGGGTTGCAGCATTAGGAAGGTTGAGCATGGTTTAGGGGTGATTTTGCGTAGCGTGGAACCTAGCCCCTCAGGATCTGCCATCAGCTTGAAAACCTTCAAGGAAGTGAATGGATTGGGTTTCCTGCAGAAGCCTGAGAGCAACCAGGATTGATGTCACTCCTGCATAAATCTGCGTGCATAAAAAAGATAGCAGATACCTCAGTGACACCCTTCCTGTATCCTGGAAAAGAAACAAGGGAGAGGATCAGTTGCCAAATGCCAAGTGTTCAGGCTTAAGGATAGAGCTGTCATACAGTTTTAAAAGCAATCACTTTTCTTCTGGTGGTGGTGAAGTGCAGTGGTAGAGTGCTCAGCTAGCAAGCACGACTCTCTGAGTCTGATCCCAGTGTCGTGCATCTCACTCAACACCCATGCTCTTGTGCATGCATACACACTTACACCCCACCGCATACAGATAGATGCACATGCATGTGCATGCACACGCATAGGCTCTCACACACACACTCACACAGACACACACAGGCTCACACAGACGCAGACACACATATAGGCTCACACAAACACACACACACAAACACTCACACAGGCACACACACAGGCTCACACAGACACACAAACAGATAGATATACACACATTTACTCACACACACATTCACATGCTTACTGACACAGACAAGTACAGGTTCACACAGGCACAGATGTACAGACACAGACAGACACACAGAAACACAGACACACACACTTTTTTTTTCTTTTCCCAAAAGGTATAAAGCCAGGTTGTGGTAACACACACCTTTAATCCCAGAACTTGGGAGGCAGAGGCAGAGGCAGAGGCAAGCAGATCTCTGTCATTTCAAGAACAGACACTGGTCTATAGAGTGAGTTTCAGGACAGCCTAGGCTACAAAGAAATCCTATCTTGAAAAAAGTGTCCCCATAAAAGACCATAAATTTTAAAAGTGTCTTTTATTTCAAATTTTGGTTTTATTTAATTAAAAAATTTTAATCTCGCTGTCTCTCTGTCTCTGTCTCTGTCTCTCTCTCTCTCAGTGTGTGTGTGTGAGTGTGTGTGTGTGTGTGTGTGTGTGTGTGTGCAGTTTCTCTCAGAGGCCAGAAGACAGTCTTGGATCCCTTGGAACTGGAGTTACAGACTGTGTGAGCTATCAGTCAGTGCTGGGAAGAGAACTCATGTCCTCTGTAAGAACAGTAAGTGCTCTTAACCTCTAGCACACATAGTTAGATTTAAAGGGAGGGTGTGGTGAGCTTTTCTACTGATACTCTCTACCACTCTCCAAGTATTAAATTGGGACTATTCAGACCAGGTTTTTCTTCAGACAATGAGACATATGTAGTCTGGAATATATGTGATCCGTAACTGCAGCGGGAGGGCTGGGGGTCTGAATAGCCAAGCACTTGTCTTGAAAGCCGGAGAACACCAGAGCTCAAGCCGGAAAGCTGAACATGGTGGCTCACTTGTAATCCCAGTGCCAGGGAGGTCCACACAGGTTTGCTGGTGGTCAATCAGCATGGCCTGCTTATTGAGTTCCAAACTAGTGAGAGTCAGGGAGGGGAGGATAGAAAGAGGTGGATGGTGCCTGTCTTAGTTAGGGGTTCATTGCTGTGAAGAGACACCAGGTAGGACCAAGGCAGCTCTTATAAAGGGCAGCAGTTAACTGGGTCTGGTTTATAGTTTCAGAGGTTCAGTCCACTATCATCATGGTGGGAAGGATGGCAGCATCCAGGCAGACATGCTGTTCTAGAAGGAGCTTCCTGTTCTACATCTTGATTTGAAAGGCAGCCAGGAAGAGACTGGATTCCACAGTTGGCCAGGAGAAGCTCTCTTTCCACACGGGGCAGAGCTTGAGCATAGAGACCTCAAAGCCCAGCCTACATTGATGTACTTCCTTCAACAAGGCCACACCTACTTCAACAAGGCCACACCTCCCAAGAGTGCTACTTCCTCAGTCAAGCATATTCAATCCAGCACAGCAACTAAGGAAGGATGTTTGAGTTTGAGGTTATCCTCTGCCCTATACTCAGGAACACACCCCCATACCCCCACACACCTATATTTGCACATGTGAGCATGCACATGCATGTGCAATTCTAACAGGAGGGCGCTGTCTTCAAGCGCCTCAGTCCTCCCAGAGGCAGTAATTTTCCACTGTAAGATTGTATCCACTGGGCACACTTGAGTGAAGTCTCCTTACTCCTCAAGGGAAGTAGAAGGCACTTGGCAAGGAATTTCCGACACCAGCAGTATTTTTCATTTGCATATCGTTAGGTGATTTGCATGCTAGTTAAGTGAAGGATGCTGCAAATGCATTTTTCATTTACATTACCGAGAGGAGGAAATTAGAAGACGACAGGATGTATGTAAAAGCACTTCATAAAATACTCTCAGAATGTAGTCCTGTAGCAAAATCTGCCACAAGCTGGGGGAAAATCATATTCTCAGGAATAGCCATGAGGCACAGGAGAATGACTTATAAAACTGGCATTGTAAGTTACCAGGTAAGATGTTACAGTAAACATCTTACCATTTTATCTTTTATACGCTGAGATGAAGAGATCGCTAAGGTTTCAGCCAGGTGTGGTGGTGCATGCCTTTAGGGAGGCTGACTCAAGGGCGATCTCTGTGAGTTCAAGGCCAGCCTAGTCTTCACAGTGAATTCCAGGTCAGCTGGGGCTACATAGTGATACCCTGTCTCAAAAAAGGAGGAGAAGGACGAGGGAGTGTGTGTGTGTGTGTGTGTGTGTGTGTGTGTGTGTGTATAATTTTTTTTAACTTGTGTGGGGGCAACATATGTGTGGCACAACTCACATCTAGAGTTCAAAGGACAGCTTATGGAAGTCTATTCTCTGTGTCCCAGGGATTAAACTCAGTCTATCAGCTTTGTTGGTAGGTACCTCTCCCTTCTGTGCCATTTCACCAGCCACAGGATTGTTGAAAGCCCCAAACAGAACACCAGATTTTTACTTTTTTGTTGTTGTTCTTGTTTTCGAATAAGAGTATCTTGTTTGTTTTTTAAAAAATTCAAATTGTATATACTTCGTATGTGTGAGCATGCACGCTCCTGTACACAGTGGAGGCCAGAAGATAGCTTTCCTGAGTTGGTTCTCTCCATCCACCACATGGGTCTCAGAGATGGGACTCAGGCAGTCATTCATGCTTGATGGACAGCATCTCTACACACTGAGCCGTCTCTCTTGTCCCAAGGTCATTGTGTCCATCCAAGCTTTAGATTCTTGTATTCTGTTATAGAAAAAAAGTATTGTTGGGTTTCTTTTTGAATAGCACCTCCCTTTCCTTTTCTACTATTGGGGTGGCGTTTAGCCTTCTCAGTCTGCCTTCCTCACATGTGAGCTACATTCTCACTCTTCCTTCACCTCCTCTGTCCTTCCAATGGGTGATTTCTCCTATTATGTTTCTCTCTTGCATCAGGCACACTGTTTTCCCTGTGCCTCGAGACCTTCAGGAGTGCACTTTCACTTCGAGACCCTTGTTTCTCTTTCAATACATCTGCTCTGTATCTCCAGCCTGTCCTACAGCCTCTGTATGCTCTCACTTCTTTGTAAAATATTCTTTACGCATCTAAAGTGTATTTGTGTTAGACCACTTCTGACTGTTAACTCTCTGGCATTTGTTTTTTGATAGCTCTTTTCCATGGTTGTCATATTCCCATGAGCTTGATAGCATGTTGCTATCGTTACTATGTGTTCATCTTCAGGGGTTCTTGAGGGAGGACTATGCTGTAGACTGACTTGTACCCTGCTCCCTGTTCACATGTTGAAGCCTGGGGTGGTTATGTTTAATGCCTTGACTTGACAGGGCCGTGAAGTGCCCAGAAGGGTGGTTTTACACAGGATGTACCCGTGAGGGTTTCCAGGAGAGGTTAGATTTGGACTGGTTGATGGGCAAAGCAGATGACCCTGTCTGAGACTACCATGAGATAGTCTACAGGCCCTGGGGAGAGTCTTCAGGGAGAACAGCTTGCTCTTAGCATTCCTAGCTTCCAGGAAAGCTATGAAGACATTGACTTCCATTGTTTAAGCTACCCTGCCTGTGCTAGTTCCCCTTTTCCTTGTTGTGACCCAAATACCTGACACGGAACAACTCAGGAAGGTAAAGTTTCATTCCAACCCTCAGTGTGAAATGATACAGCCCATCCTGACAGAGGATGGTTGAAGGAGCTGTCACTCAGCATTGCCTGACAGATTGTAGATTCGAGAATGCTGGGTCCCACCTCATGGTCTTCTTTTTGTTCAGCCCAGGACCCCAGCCCATAGGATGTTGTTGTCATCAACATTCAGGGGGACTCTTCCCTTTCCCAGTAAAAATCTTTCTGGAAGCATGCTCATGGACACACCCAGAGATGTGTTTCCATGGTGACTACATCCAGTCAAACTGATGATGAAGATGAACCATCACACAGTCTGCGGTGTAATTTTTTTTTATAGAAATGCTAGAAAATTAGGATGGTTTTTGACCCCCAAGCATGTGGAAATTATCTCACAAACACTTTTGTATTTGTGTCCGTTAGATCTTTGAGGGCTTCAAAGGTTTGTATCTATTTTTAACCAAGTTTTATGTTCATTCACTTATACCGAGTCATCCTCTAAGAAAATGTAGGCAGAGTCCGCTTTCCAAGCAAAGAGTATTCATTCAATCCAATGAACATGTGACCCACGGTGGTGACCCACGGTGGTGACCCATGGTGGTGCTGTGCCTTTCCTTCAGCTGTGCCCATTTCAAGACTCAGTTTTTCTTCCTTGGTGACTGACTTCCTAGGCCAGCAACGAGGTTTCTCTGGCTCTGCTACAGCTTCTGGGCTTTACAGGGCGTGGGGGTGGTTGTTTAAGTGATTCTAAGATCTCATCATCTACCTACCCCTGGTTGTATCTGGTTCCTGCCAGCCTCCACAAGGTCTTTTATCCCCCATCAATGCCTGGGACTTCAGCCCTCCTGTTCCATCTTCTGTTTCTTAGCTGTTTCTGCTAAGCGGAGAATGGGAGAGGTGTAGTAGGAGAGAAGCTCTTCTTAAGTCGAATCTGAAACATGCTTGCTTTCCAGTATGTATTGGAAAGAGGAAATATTTTTTAAAATTAAACACTAGAAGCTACTTTGCTGTTGTGAAGTAGACCAAGGAAATCCCCTGAGTAATTGAGGGTGTAGCTCAGTCAGTAGAGCGCTTGCCTTGTGCACCCTCCGGAGGCCCTGAGTCTGATCACCAGCACCCCATAAATGGGGTACGAGGCTGCAAACCTGTAAACTCGTGACTCAGGACATGGAGGTAGAAGATCACAGCTGCGTGATTACATAGTAAGTTCAGGGACAGCCTTGGCTACAAGTGGCTATATCTAGAAATACATAAATAGATAAATAAACAAATACCATGCTAGTAATTAATTAATAACTACCATGACTATGTATATAGTGATGATCTATAGATGTAACATATCCAAGGAAGGACAAATACATGATATATAGAGATCTAGAGAAAGATATAAGTGATATATTTAAGTTACATACATTTAAGTATAAATACTGTCCTCACAGCTATGAATTACTTTCTTGTCATAGCTGGGAGGAACTTATATGTATGTTTCATGCTTATGCTTTTCCCACACACGTAACTGGACAAATGAAAATAAATGATCATCTGTAATCATCCCAAATCTAGAGTCTTTAGTGTGCAGTCAAGTTTCTCAAGCTCATTTTCCTCTTGTAAAGGCTCCCCCAACTCAAATGAATTTTTCATTATCAAGAGGGCCCCTCCACCCCTCTGGCTCTCTGAAGTTTGATTATGATTAATGTGTTCAAGAGCCCAGATCACCACACTTCCTGCTGAAGGATGTCAGATGACCTTGCCAGTGGGGAACCATCAGTAAATAAGTATGAGTTGGGTCCAGACAGAATGGAGGAGGAACACATGTTATGTGGTCATTCTGTATTCTCTTCGCAGCTCAGACTGGGAGAGTGATCACACATAAGATGGTATGGGGGAGAGCATTTTTTTGTTTTTGTTTTTGTGTTTTCATTTGTTTGCTTATCTTTCTTTTGAATAGACTATTCCCATGTTTTCTGTAGCCATCAAGTAACCACAACTGTAGGAAGGAACCTGAAGGAGACAATGAATGAAGTTCCAATAGAAACCAGGGTGTCTGCCTCTCCACACTCCCCAGTTCTAGCCTCCACCTTGTCAGTGAATCAAGGTGACATTTTAGCCAGATATGGTGCTATAGATGTATAATCCCAACAGTAGAGAGACTGAGAGTCCCTCCTCCCCCAAACTGTTCTGAACTAGCAGCTGGGAAATCTTCTGGGAGTTTCTTGAATATAGGCTCTCAGGCTCCATGACACAACATGCTGAACTAGAGCCTAGAACTCTCTCAGGACCTGGAGAGTCCAAGGCACACTAGGGCTTGAGAACTTGTGCTCTAGATGCCTCTTGCTGTGGTGCATGCCCATAATCCCTGTGTTCAGGAGGTAGAGGCAGGAGGATTGGGAAATTAAAGCCATATAGTGAGAAATAGAAAAAGAAAAGCAAAAATGTCCAGTCTGGAGTATTATCTTCACCCAATACAGTTCATGTTAACATTGCTCCTTGGATTTGTTAACATTGTACGAAGAAGAGGAAGGCTTCCCCTTGGCCCACCTAGCCAGATATGGTGCTATATATGTATTTATTAATTAATACTAATTAATAAATTATTTATATTATATTATATAAACAGCACGGCACTTTGCATGCTGTTATCAAGGACCGCAGGGGGATCTGGTTCTTCACATATAGTATATTTTTAAGTCTATAAATGAGCCAGAGATACTGTTTCCACTCAATCTAGCATGAATATAGTCGCACCTCCAATCTCTATATTAGAAGCAAGGCACAGTCTCCTTTCAGGCTAATTGTTCCTCTCATCAAACTGTCTTTCCTTGCTGATCAAGCTCCACATGCTTATTTCTTTCCTATTACCCATCTTCTTTGCTATGATTATCCGTCCTTCTAATATTAACAGCAATTAGACTCACCTCATGGTGCGTCACGCTGAGTCAATCTTCGACTGTCAAAGAAGGGTGATCTTAGTCTTGTCTCAGTAACGAACTTTGACAACCAAAACAAAGTGTGGGCAGAAGACACGAAGAGAATTAGCAACAAAGCATCGTGGGCGACACAGATGTCTCGGACATCTTGGTGGCTTCTGTCTTTTCTCAACCCATGGAAATGATGGCATTCATTCCTCTGGGAGTATGGCAGGGACTGTGGCCTTGTCTTAAATATTTATCTGCAAAGTTTGAAAGGAAAATTCTTTAAAAGCCATTGAAACATTAGAATTCTCTTTCTAAATCTAATCTATTTAATTTTATTGGAAAACATTTACATAGCTCATCAACAGACTCCCTAGTATTGAGTAATATTTAGTATGCTGTAATCACAGGAAAGAGAGATTTAGATTAAATGCTTTTTTTTTTATTACTATTCAATCATCATAAGTTGTTCCACTTTTTATCCTTTTAGTCAACAGATTTCAAAGGAAGGAAAATATCTTCATTTGCAAGCATACCTGTATTTATCTCCTATTATATTTTCCATTAGTGTCTCCATGAGATTTATTCCTGGTGATTTTCAGCAAAGTAAATGTGAATCTGCTCATGCCAGATGCTAATAACAAAGATGAATGCATCCTATCACTTAGGGATGTTACGCGAATAAATTAGATAATATTTACAGGGGATTTTGACCATGCTAGAGGTAGTATAGAGATGAAATATTTTTTAAAGATAATATTTAAAGAACAATGGTTGCAAAAGTCCTGTTCAGTTTTAGCCACACTGACTCTACTGTACCAAGGTATGTTTTAGATGAACTCATAGGGGCTTTAATGGATAAACATCACATCTCACAGTCAGAGCCGGGTCTGGGTTGGTTCAGCTCAGGCATTTGTTTCAATGTGCAAAGTGGGCTCTTCTCCTCTTTCTGTTTACATGTATGAAACCTAGTATACTGGTGAAGCCTTACATATGTTGGATCCGTCATCAGAATTGTCTTAGGCCTCTTTCTGGATTTGATGATGTATGAAGAGTGTAGGCAAGGAGAATGCACAGCTTTAAATTCATTAATATAGAAACAGTTACACTGCCTGCCTGTCTGTCTGTCTGTCTGTCTGTCTGTGAACATACATGAATGAGTGTACATATATGTTTGTGTACACACACCTGTATGGAGCCTAAAAGATGTAGTTCCAAGGAATTTATCTCCCCCCCAAGACCTGATCTCTCGTTGAACTGGAGCTCAGGAAGTTGGATGTTTGTCCAGCAAGCCTATGGGTCTGCCTGTCTCCCTCTCCCAACGGCTGGGTCTATAAATACAAACCATCATGTCAAGCTTTCTTATTCTTTAAATCTGAAGGCTAAGCTCAGGTCCTTGTGCTTGTAAAGCAGGCACTTTACTGAGTTATCTCCCCAGCCCCATGTTACAGCTGGATCATCTAGAACCAAACTGTAGCTTTTAGAGGGATGATAGACAAAAGAGGAACATAGTTATTCCCTATTAAAGGCCACAGCACCCTCATAGAAGTAGGTTGGTTGTTAGTTACAGTCTTAGCACCATTTGTTGGACACAGGGAAATCTCCTGTTCCCATACAATTTTCAGACATCCTTCTATGCTGGCCCAGTGCACAACTCTATGTCTTGAATCAAGAAAGTGGTGGTATATTCATTATAAAAGGCAAGAATAATATAATAATATATATATATATATGTACACATATACACACACACACACACACACACACACACACACACACACACACACACATATATATATATATATATATATATATATATATATATATATGATTATAATGTGAAGCAATGCAATAAACCAACACTTACTCCATACCTACTACAGACCATGAACAATTTGAATTGCTTCATGGAGATCCCCTCACTAACTTCCTGTCTCAACTGTACAAGGTAGGTACTATTATCATTCCAATATCATAGATAAAGCACCAGGCCAAGAGATAATAAAAAGCCTTCCCAGGTCATGCAGTTCATCAATAGAGGTGTCTAGCTCTGTGCAGCCATACTCTATATTCTGACTATGACTTCCTGCCTCTTTCTCCATGGCTATTGGAGCACCAGAGAACCTCAACAAGCAATCAAGCCAGAAACGAACAACAGCACACATTTCATACTTAATATAAGGGGAAATGCCAAAGCTAATCATGGTCAGAGTGTATCTAAACGGTAGCATCTGTCAGGAAGAGCCAAGGTTATTACATATAAGAAGGCCCCCTCTTGCCAGTTCACACAGAGCTGGACTCACGAACATGAAGAGCTCACAGTGTCACCATGGTGTCAACATTATTCACCGGGAAGGGACACTATACAACATATTAAAAGGACAGCTCACTTGTGGAGATGATGACAGATCTTGGAGAGAAACACGACATGTGACACAGAGGTGAAATCTGCCGTGGAAATATTAGTGATGGTTATCTCCAATGCCATCATTTGCTTATGTAAGAAGGGATGGGACAGTAGGATGCTGAGACCTCGTGACATATCCGATGCTTCCAATAGCTGAAGAATATTCTATAAATTATTTTCATCCCAGGCAGGATGCTGTAATATGATTAAGTCCAAACTGTTCCCTAGCAATAGACATCGCAGACAGGAGCCTATGTGCCTCCCTCAATGAAAGCGTTACAAGTTATAGCAGACAAACTCCAAGCGTGGCTCAGCATCCTGTCAGCCTGGAGCCAGCTTCCACAAAGAGCTCGAGACAGGGGACAGAGGACTCACTGTCGCTCTCTGGACCCTTCCTTTGGCTTTCCTTAAATGGTATTTTGATTGTGATAGTTACAGAGGTTTCAAGTCAGGACTTTGAAAGATTTGAACTCTGATGCAGTGTAGGAGTTCAGCACGAGGTTCACAGGAGAGCATAGGAGCAGTGCACTTTCTTTGAGACCAACTCTTTGCCTTTTCTACTCTTCACTATCCCAGTTTGCGTTTCTATTCTGTAAACACTGGGAATGCTGGGTGCCTCTTTGGCTATGATTCTAAAGTAGAGGCAGCTTCAGAGACAATGGCTTGTCAGGTATCTTTATAAGTAGCTATCGAAAATAACATTTGAGGCCACGAAAGCATGAAGACCTTGATCCTCAGAACTGTTGAAGAATATCAGGAGTGGTAGTGAACATGCTTGTGATTCAGTACTGGTGAATCAGAGACAGGCAGATCTCTGTGGCTCACTGCTCAATCTGCCTAATCAACCAGCTACAGACCCCTGGGAGAGACCTCTCTCTCTAAAGGACAAAGTAGAAAGTGGCTGGAGAGATGGCTCAGCAGTTAAGAGCACTTGCTGACCTTCTAGGGGACTCAAGTTTGGTTTTTAGCACCCATTTGACTGGCTTACAACTGCCCATACCTTGGCTCCAGAGGATTTCATGCCCTCTTCTGACTTCAGTGGGCACTGGCGCACACACATGTCATATATACACATGCACTTACATAAAAATAAATCTTAAAAAATAAAAATGGGGCCTTAGAGAGATGGCTCAGCGGTTAGAAGCACTGGTCTTCCAGAGGACCTGAATTCATATCTCAGTACCCACATGGCATCTCACAATGTCTGTAACTCTAGCTTTAGGAGATTCAACATCCTTATATAGACATACATACAGACAAAACATACATACAATGCACACTAAACAAATATATATATATATATATATATATATATATATATATATATATATATATATATATATATATATAGAATGATGACTAACTAAAAAACAAGCAAACCAAACCAGAACAAAAACCCATGAACAAGAACAGAGTGGATGGTTTTTAGGAACAACACTAATATTGACTTCTAGTCTCCACATGCACGAACACACATGTGGATACACAGGTACAGATGCCAGAATTATGTTAACACACATTCACGCACACACACACACACACACACACACACATACACACACACACCGGAAATAGTGGCCAGAACAGGAGTAAATTAAACTGATGAGTGTAGTTGTCTCTGCAAACCACAATTAGATTCTTCCAGTGCCTGCAATGCAGAATGGCCACCTCACTTTGCTTTCTTCAATTAGACAGGAGGTTCTGACTGGGGCTGAGGGAACATTCCACACTCTCCGTTCATTGTTTCTGGTGGGGAGAAGGGAGCTCAGTTCCTGCAGCTGATGTGGCCTTTGTTTGGAACATGGGGAGCTAGGCTTGCAGCCACTATTGAATACTGGGGAGCATAGGAGTTAATAATACCTTGCGCGTCTACCTGCCGCATTGCGTCCCGATTCAGTTTTAAACTGTACCCTCTTCCAAGTCCTCTGTGCTAAAGGTTACATGTTGAAAAGTGAAACAGATGGTCTAGTTTTGTATTTCTTGTCCTTTACAACTTCTTCGGCAGCTCGGGGATCTTGGTCCTCTGGGATTTCGGATTAAATTTCGGCCCTATTATATGTATATCAGTTTCAATGGGAAGATGGTGTGGCAGAATTATTCAAAACCCATACGGACTAGCTTTTGCTGGCTCTTGGTGTGCTGTGTGTTTTAATTGAAAATATTCTAAAAGCAAGATTGATGTGTTTTCTATCCATCTAAAATAGAAACAAGTTGCGGGTCCCTAAGCTCTCACGAGCCCTCTTTTCTTACGAACATGCCCTCGCTAATTTGCACCTCTGTTTGCACAATATGAATGGCCTTTAAAAGCTCTTCATTCATACAATGGTTTCAGTAACCCAAAGAAAATTAGTAGCAGGCAAAAGCCTACTTTAACTGACAGAGAGACAAAAATGCTAATTACCTTAAAATATTCTCAAGTGTATATCGCTGGCATCCTTCCAGGTAAGGCTAAAAAGTTACCCCTCCCCCACGCTATTTACTGGAGCTAGGGGACACTGCTATTGATTTACATTCAGACTTATATGTTTCTATTTAAATCTTTTCTTTGTGTTCCAAAGTATTCTTTATAACCAATGCATACAATTTGTTTTCTGCTTACTCTCAGGTACACTTGAGAACTACCCATTTGTGATCAATAATAGTTTTGTTTTTTTTTTATAAATATTTTTCTTTTGTTAAGGTACCCAAACACATTTGTAGAAGGACAAAGTACCTAAAATTCAAATCTATCTTATTTAAAAATATTAATTACGTGGATTGTAATGTCTTCTTCACATTTCTTTCAGCTTCCCTGGGTGATTAGTTCTTTGTCCAAGTTATACTCTGAAGCTTGCTTTCCTCTCAAAATGCTTTTTTTTTACATAATAAAAGATTTTTAATTTAGCTTTTTTTCAATTTTTATTAGATATTTTCTTCATTTACATTTCAAATGTTATCCCGAAAGTCCCCTAAACCCTCCCCCATCCCCCGCCCTGCTTCCCTACCTACCCACTCCCACATATTGGCCCTGGCATTCCCCTGTACTGGGGCATAAAAAGTTTGCATGACCAAGGGGCCTCTCTTTCCAATAATGGCCAACTAGGCCGTCTTCTGCTATATATGGAGCTAGAGACATGAGCTCTGGGGGTACTAGTTAGCTCATATTGTTCTTCCACCTATAGGGTTGGAGACCCCTTCAGCTCCGTGGGTACTTTCTCTAGCTACTCCCTTGGGAACCCTGTGTTCCATCTAATAGCTGACTGTGAACATCCACTTCTGTGTTTGCCAGGCACTGGTATAGCCTCACATGAGACAGCTATATCAAAATGCTTTTTAAAGCAACCCTTCTGATGCACAAAATACGGATTAAAGAGACAAAATCAACACAACCTAAAGTGTTAGCATTCCAGGCACTTTGGAATTATTCTTGTAAAAAGAAGCTTTTTATTATGTGTGCAACATTTTTCTTTCTCATTTTGTTTTCAAGACAGGGTCTCGGTATTTATTGTAGCTCTGGCTGCCCTGGAATTCACTATGTAGACTAGGCTGGTCTCTAACTCACAGAGATCTGCAAGCCACTGCTTCCTAAGTGCTGGGATTAAAGGCGTGAACCATTGTACCCAGCTATACAACAACAAACAACAACAAAAACCCCCATCAATTTATTAAAAACCTGTTGCTTTTATAGTATTTGCTTTGTAAAACATAAGGCAAAAGTGATCTTTAGGAGCTAGCATATTTCTAGTTTTTAAATTATGTTTGTATTTTTATTCTCTATGTGTTCATGGGTGCTCATGTGCTTTGGCACATGTGTGGAGGTCAGACAATTTGAAGGAGTTGGTTCTCTCCTTCCACAAATCGGGATCGCAGGTCAATCAAGCATCTTTACCCACTGAGTCGTCTTGGCAGCCCTGAGGTCAGTTTAAAAGTCAAGTTTGTGTGTGTGTGTGTGTGTGTGTGTGAAGTACACATACACTGTCAACTGATGGTTCAGAAATTTTAAAACAACGGAAGCCAAAGGAACAGGGTCACAAGTCATGACTAGGTAAAGGGGCAATTAATGATTAAAAAATCCAAATTGTATTCAACTCAGCAATATGGCAATTAGCACTGTTTTAATGACTAGTAACAGATTAGAATAGACATTTGTGTAAAGAAGGACAAAGGCAAATCACAGGAGAAGCTCAGTCTCTTTAGCTGGTGTGTGTGTGTGTGTGTGTGTGTGTGTGTGTGTGTGCGCGCACTCTCGCAAATCAAACCTAGGGAGACAGCACCACACAACCAGTAGGGTGGCAGTAACCAGAGGGACAGGGACACACAGAGCAAGGGACGCAGAGGACACACAGGAAGGAGCTGTGGCAAAGAAGGCACTTGTTGAAAAGATTACACAGATTCACCAGCAAACCCCACCATTTTGCTATAGGAATCTCCCTGAGAGAAATGAAGACACATGCTCACTCACAGGCATGAATTAGATTACTTATAGAGAAGAAACCCTGACCAACACTGGGTTCTCAAAAGCATATGTGGAATAGTTGTTTGTTTATTTGTTTGTTTGTTTGTTTTGGTTAACTTAACACAAACGTAGACAGAGGAAATTTCAACTGAGCTGTTGCCTCTATTACATTGGCCTGTGGGCCTGTGGGGGGGCAATTTCTTTATTGTTGATTAATGTGTGAGCGCCCAGCCCACTGTGGGCGGTGCCATTCCTAGGCAGCTGTGTCTGGGCTGTGTAAGAAACAGCCAAGGAAGTCAGGGGGAGCAAGCCAGTAAGCAGTGTTCTTTCCTGAGTCTCTCCTTCAGTTCCCATCTCCAAGTTCCTGCCTCAGCTTTCCTCCATGACAGACTAGAACCTGTAAAGCAAATATGCTCTGTTCTTCCCCAAGTTGTTTTTGGTCAATGTTTATGGCCACAGAAAGTCACACAAGGACAGTATGCTAAACAAAAAGACTGCTTGGCTGACTCCACTCATATGCAATGCTCAGGAAGACCCGACTATAGAGACAAACTCTAAGCCTAACTCTGACAAAATAACAATGACTTGAGGTTGAGGTAAGATCAGGGATTCACTCTAATATAAGAGGAATTTAGAATCATGGGAATGTTCTAGAAGCTGGACTATGGTGATGGCTACATTACCTGCACAAATTTCCAGAAGGTCACAGTGTTGCAATTTTACTTATGCAATGTGTGCCTTCTATGCCCTGAAGATTATCCTTCACCAATGCTGATAAAGAAAGAACAAAAATTCATCACACGGGGTCTTCACTGGGCTGGTATGCATGTTTGCATCAGGGCTAGGGTGCAGCTGCAGTCTAGGAATGCATCTGTCCATAGATGTCAACAGTTCGTGGTTGGTAACATACTTAACAATTTTCAAATTTATTTCATCCCTAACACTGGTAGTGTCAAGTAGGTTGAACAGGTTCTATGTAATATATAAAGATAAATTCTTTTTTTCCTTTCAGATGTGCTCTAAAGAAACTTTAAATACATAACTTTTTGTGGTACTTAGAATCTACCCTAGTGTCTTGCTTATCTTAGCCTATCACTCTATCCCTACACCTATATTATATACTTTAAAAATCAAGGCCATCCTGGATGATATAATCGGAACTGAATAGAAAGCATTTTCCCTGACACAAGGTCTCCAGATATTTCTACAAAGATAAGTGGTTGACTTGTAGAATTTTACTAAAGGCCATGTAAGTCCCCAGTTCGAGACTCATATAGGTTACTGTCCACATCATGAGCTTGGTAACACTACCCACAGACTCTCTGCATCTCTACCTCTCCTATTTGAGCTTCTGGTAGCTTCTCCAGAACTATTTGCATTTACAAATATTGATATGCACACAATATAATTACGTATCAATTAAGAGTACAACAACTGTCATTACAGGAACGAAATATTTTCTGGTAGAAACAAAACTGGCAAAAATCAGAATGGAAATTAGTGTAATAATTTTGTTCCTAAGCAAATTCATCTTTACTATTTCCCTGGAAATCCCCCCCCCCCAAAAAAAAGGCCTTGAACAATTCCAATTTAGTTAAGGCAGAACATTCCAATGTTTAAAAACATGTGACTTGTAAAGTGTCCAATTATGTCATCTGAGAATGTATGCGGTACATAAATAAACACTCATGCTAAATACAAACCACACGAGCTTTTTTTTTTTTTAATTTAAATTATACATATGCATGACAGGCCCAAATCATAGCCCTTTGGATTTAGCAAGATTTAATGCTTCTGAAATTGTCTCATTCTGAACTTTGCTCCTGGCCTCAGGTGGCAAAGTTGCTCCTGAAGGGTGGAAAGGGTGAGTCTCTTAGGACTGCTTCTTGGAGCTTTAGACACCTCAACTGCAAGTTTGCTAGATTTGTCTGTGCGTATAGCTATGCTGACTTGGCTTTACAAAGATACCAGTTGCTTTGTGTGTCTTGGAACTGTGACCTCTGTGGTTCACTGAATCCTAAACTTCTTTGGCAGGTGGTATTTAAGGGTTCCCCTAATCATCTTCAAACCGACACAACCTGGTTTTCCTAATTATGATGGAAATGTAGAAATCAACTGATTTCAGTGAACAGCCAGTTTTCAAGCTGTGAAGATTATATTATATACAGGACATGAAGTAGTGGGGACAGGGACAAGCCTATGTCTCTCAAGCAAGGTATCTGTGTTCTGGTCTGGAACTCTCAATATGATTTTGTGATAGCCTTCAACACTTAAGATCTTGGTGTTCTCAGATGAAAAGAAAGAAAGAGTTTGAGATAAAGTATTTTCTAGAACAGTGGTTCTCAACCTTTCTAACCCTGCAACCCTTTAATACAGTTCCTTATGTTCTGGTGACCCCCCCAACCATAAAGTTATTTTTGTTGGTACTTTATAACTGTAATTTTTCGGCTGTTATAAAATCATAATGAGACTATTTGATATGTGGCCTCTATGAAAGAGTCGTTTGACTCCTCAAAAGTGTCGAGACCCATAGGTTGAAAACTGCTGTTCTAAAAGCCTAATCCTAATTTAACAATCATTTAGTAAAATCACGCTGTCTGATGTAATATTTATCTATTTCATCCAGGTCATATGGTCTTTTTGGCTAGCATGCTCACTGACCCTTTTTCTGCTTGTTAGTATAAAGCAACAACAAACAGATGTCTCCTTCCCCCTGCCCCAAAAGAAAACCCACCACCAACAAAATATTTTAAGTTTTGAAAGAATTTACTCATCTGTGTACTGTGGATGAACAATAATTGTATCCATTGTGTAGATCACTGATACAGAAGGCCAAAAGTTAAGGCTTGAAACTATAAAAGGTAAAGATAAGAGCCAGGTTGGACATACTTACACGTGGACCACCTTGAAGAGTGCCTTTATCTACTGTGTGTGTGTGTGTGTGTTTGAATGTGTATTACACATGTTCTTCTGTATGGGGGCACTCATGTGCAGAGGTTATAGGATGACCTTGGGTGTATTCCTCAGGCAATGCCCACCAATAAGGGTTTTCGTTGGCCTTGGCTTGCTGGCCAGTGAGTTCCTGGGATCTGCTTACCCAAACCTTCCTAGCAATGAGGTTAAGCACATCAGTTTGTTTGTATAGGGTTCTGGGGTGTGAACGCAGGTCTTTATGCTTACACAGCAATTACCATATCAACTGTGTTACCTCCCCAGTAGCTTATGTGCATTTTTTTAAAACAAACAAACAAACCTTATATTCTTGTTTTTTTTTTTTTTTTAAGCTTTCCAGAGCACTGGTGCCTTCGAAGGAACATGAGCTGTCAGAGGGGCTGAGGTAACAAGAGCTCAGGCTTCCTTTCCCCCACACCTCTAGTCTTGTCTGTTTGGGGGAAAACGTCCTTGGATAATGTAGTATGAAAACCACTGAGCAATGCAAGAGGTTTTGCTTCCATGCTGTGTGCTTCGAAAGTACCCTTCCTTCCTTCCTTCCTTCCTTCCTTCCTTCCTTCCTTGTTAGCCTCACCACTTAAAATATGCCATCTTATGAGCCATTCCAGCAAACACCAAAGGCCAGATGAATAATTTCTTATTTATGTTTTTTTTCAAATACCATAAACGGCATGTCACATTTAAGTTTGCAGAAAGGAATTATCAAATGCTTTAATAACTATACAAATATTAATATTTGATACACAGGCTCTCATAATATGGCTTAATCACAGTTGGATTGATAGGGTGCTAAGTGGGAAAATCCTGTTTAGACAGTTGGAAGAGAAGGGGGAAGTGTTTAGTCAAACAAGCTGGATGGTCTCGTCAGCATCAATCTGATAGCTGACAATTAGGCATCATTTAATCTTTGCCAAAAAGGTTTTTGTTGAGCAAAGGAACAACCAGAGACTTGGGTTTAGACCTTCATATTTCTCTTTTGGTTCAATTCTTCCAACTCTTAGGCTGTGAATGATCTCTTGGCCTGCTGGTTAAAACAGATTTCCTTTTCACTGTTACATCATTAAGGTAAAACAAAACTCAACAGTGGAGCAGGGGAAGAGTATCCTTCGAGAACTGTCACTGTGCGCAGAAGTGGCCCTGCCCTCCCTGGACCGCCCTCTAGGAAACAGCTGTATTGCTGCAGGTGCCCTGGAAGTCCAAGGAAGAGTCTGATGTCCAAGCCTAGAGTGAAGTTCAAGGAAGAGCGTCTGCTGTCCAAGCCTAGAGTGGAGCCATCTCTTCTTTGGTGAGAGTCTGCAGGTTGTGCCCCTCCCTGTCTCAGCAGGGTGATCACTGACAAAACCAACGAGCTCCCTTACACCTGGGATCAGTTCTCCTCCTCTCCTTGTTTTCTTCCCAAAGTTTCTGTTTTTCCCTTTGACCTTGAGACACCCATTCCATGGGAAAGGCTCTTAGAGTAGAATATCACAGTGGCTGTGGACATTCCAGGGCTTGGAATACAGTCACCTTCCATTTCTGCCTGCCTCTTCCCTGAACCCCCTAAGGTCTTTCCCTGGAGTTTCCCTTGAGAAAACATCCGAGTCCCTCCTCTCTTCACTAAATAGCACCTGTCCAGGTTTCAAAAATATGGTGGTACTACCACAACACAGGACATGTGTGTGTGGGTAGATAGGTTTTATGAGAATGCAAATTTCTGGTGCTGCACTTAGCATTTTTTAAAAATTCTTTTTTCCTTATGCATATGTATGTGTACACTTGATGCTGTGGTACTGGAGACTGAACCCATCTTCTCTGCAGTAAGTACCATTAACCCCTGAGAGGTCCTGCCCCCAAATGACACACATCTGAAAATGAATTTTGGAAACATGTATGTTACTGGAAACGCGAACACAGGACAGCTTCAGCACACAATGGGATTCTTCTATTAAACAGAAGGGAGACGTCAGTGAGAATTAATTGCTTTCTTTCGGATCAACCTAAATCAATCTAAATTGTTCAGATTGTTTGACTGCATTACATGGCTTTTATGGTGAAGACACTCAGAGTTTCAGCCAGCAGCCTTCTGACTCTCTCTCTCTCTCTCTCTCTCTCTCTCTCTCTCTCTCTCTCTCTCCTGAAATCAGAATGTCTGATGGCTTAGATACTTGCAAAAACAAACAAACAAACAAACAAACAAACAAACAGATGACCAGATCTCAGCTGGTGTCAAACTTGCAGGATTGTTCAAGGGAGAACAGCCCAGGCTGGAGACATACAGTAGAACATTCTACAAACAACTCCCGGCTTCCTCCGCCTAGGTCTCATTCCACCTGGTTTCTCAAGAGCAGATCTTTTGGCCAACCTTAAGCTCAGAGGATAGGTAAGGCAGGAGGCTGAGTTCCAGTTACCTTTGCCCTAATTTATTGAGGCCTTTAGAAGTAAATAACTAAAACTTTGAACTGAAAAGCATCTGAAAGCTTTATGAGTGAGATATGCTACTTGCCTTCAGGGGTATCAAAGATCTCTGGAATTAAGTAATAAAAAGAAATAAAGAAATAAGGAAAGAAAGAAAAGAAAGAAAGAAAGAAAGAAAAGGAAAGAAGGAAGGAAGGAAGGAAGAGAAAGAAAGAAAGAAAGAAAGAAAGAAAGAAAGAAAGAAAGAAAGAAAGAAAGAAAGAAAGAAAGGGCTCTGTAGTTGCAGAACTAGAAAGCTGCCTAGACTAGATAGCAACTGGTTCTTGTAGCTTATTAACTTAGGCGGGGGGGGGGGGGGGGCCAAGCCCGGAAGTCCCCAGCTCTGGCTTTGTCTTTTTCTAATGGAGGATCCCCCTGCTTCTGGGCATTTAATCGGCCTCTGTTCCTTCTGAATCTAGAAACAACCCTTTTCCAGAAAGGCCAGGGAGAGAAAAGGGGAAGATGGAAAATGGCTCTTGAGAACTAGTAGGAGAGAAAAAAAAGGGGTCAAGGGTGACCTCAACTATTACAGGTTCACTCTGGAATCTGGGGGTCTGAACAGCAAACCAGGCAACTTGTGCGGTGAGCTGTGTGAGCGGAACATGGCCCTCAAAAAGCCCTTTCTTTTATCTCTTTATAGAAATGGACTAGTACCCCCTTATTTGGCTGTGAGCACGGGGTCGGGGGTGGGGTTCCACGGGGGGGGGGTGGGCGAAGTGCCTCGCTTGGCTTGTAGGTCTGGACCCGAGATTCCTGTGATAAACTGGAAAGCAGTTCAGTGATCTTCACTGTTAGATGCCGCTCTTTCAATGGCAGGGAAAAGCAGGCCCTCAGGAAGGAGCTGTCTGGCTCAGCCAGCCCAGGGATAGAGGCTTCCAGACGTTTCGAGGGGGTCCAGCTGCTTTTCCTTCTCCAGAGTGATGGCCTGGCTTGTGCACTCATGCAAGACGCTGCTAGTAAGCACTTTTCATGGGAGTGTGTGTGTGTGTGTGTGTGTGTGTGTGTGTGGCAGAGACGGAGAAGAAGACAGAGACTGAGAGAGACAGACAGAAACACGGGGTGGACTGAGAGAGACAGACAGAAACACGGGGCGGGGCGAGGAGGGAGGGAGGGATAGAGAGAGAGAGAGAGAGAAGAGAGAGAGAGACCACCACCTTTGCATGCAGACCTCTAGTGACCATGTAAGGAGGAAGGAAGTGTGCTGCAGATGCCCCTGTTTCTATGCCTGTGTGCTTGACTGGGGGCGGGCCCTCTGCTGCCAAATCCCTGGGGGAGCTGACACATGAACTAGTTTCGCTTGTCCCCTGCACCTCCTCCAGCAGGCGCAGCAGGCTAGGCGGGAGGGGTGAGACGCTGTAAGGCCTTTCTTGCCAGAGCCCGCCCCTCGCAGGCCTGGCGGTTTCTCTGCAAAGGAAACATTCAAAACTCCAGAACGTGGCATGGATCTTCCCTAGGGTGTGTGCCTGTCAACAAGTCACCAGTGTTGGAAAAGCTAAGGGGAATGTGTGAGTTGCAGGAAGCCCACGGAAGACTTTCCTGGAGAAGGCTGTTTACCAGGAGGCGCGTGCTTGCTTCCTGGTCCTAATTAATGTCAGTCTTAGTTACTGTGTTCGTCTTCTTGGCGATCTTCTTAGCTCCATGCAGTCCCATGCTTCTAGACACCGGAACCATTGCTAGCTGTGCTGAGGAGGTAAAAAGTCCCAGATTTAAAGATAACAGCTTTTAACCCAAGGATTGTGGCAGGTGGGTGGCAAGTTAACTATCCAGGCTTCTAGATAGAATGGAGACCTTGTAACACCTGCATGAGGTCCTGTCTGGGCAGGGATCCTCATTCTGGAGTGTTGCCCTTTGGGGACAGATGGCCTCTTTTTTTTTTTTTGTCCAGGAAGAGAAAACCCTGTTACACAGAGGATGGAGTGATTTATGCAGACAGTTTAAAGGGTGTTTCGCAGCTCTGTGGAATGCAAGAGGCAGCATGATTTGAAGGTACAGTATACTTAAGGGCAAGTGTGGAATGCACCAAATGTTTTCCTTTCCTACTTTTAAGCAAGTTTCAATCCATTTCACTGACGAAACCGGTTAACCATGTGCAAATGTGTAACTGCCCTAGCCAATCTGCCTTACCAAGGCTCCATGGAAGCAGTGACTTCTCTCAGCACTTGGGATCTGGTGTCGGAATAAACTGGTCAATACTGCCTTCTACAGAGTAAATGTCTTCCTTTAGTTCTCACATTTAAAGATATTGTATTTTGGAGGGAGGGGAGACCATGCCTTTATCTTCCTTCCACTGGAAATGATTACAATAAAATATTTGCATTGGAAATCATTTCTATTTTATAGAAACTAAGTTTTCTCTTTTGGAAATCATGGGTTTGGGGCAAAGTAAAACTGCTACATATACTTTAAGTATTTCAGGAACCAGAGATTAGCGGTTAGGAGCGCATACTGCTTTTCCAGAGGACCAAGTTCAGTCCCCAGCATCCACTTGTTGGCTCACAACTACTTGTAACTCCAGCTTCGGGGGATTCAGCATCCACAGGAGCCCACACAGCTCTGCACATGGTACATGTAAGTTATGCAGGCTCATGAACACAAAAACAAAGATAAATCTAAAAGTATCCCAAAAATTCATGCTTCAGTGAATTGCATATTTAGTGGCAATTGATTTAAAACTTTGATTTTATTATAAACGCTCCTTTTTTATTATGAACTGTTTCAGGCATACAAAACCCCCAGAGAATTATGTAATAAACCTCTGTACTCTACCCAAGAGGTAAAGTATTACAAGTGTAACTGAAGCTCTCACCCCTTTGCCCCCTCTTTCTTTCTTTTCTTTTCTTTTTCTGTTTTGTTTGTTTGAGACAGAATTTCTCTGTGTTTTCCTGGCTGTCCTGAAAATTAGTCTGTAGACCAGGCTGGCCCCAAACTTAGAGATTACCTGCCTCTGCCTTCCAAGCGCTGGGACTAAAGGCGTGTGCCATCACTGCCTGACAAGGCATTTTCTAAATCCAGTCTCTTTTCTCACCTTTCAGAGATAACTATTACCCTGCATTCAGAGTTTATCGTTCCTGTGCATTGGAAAAAAAAAAGAATAAGAAGTCATGAGGCTAAAGAGATGGCTCAGTGACTAAGAGTACTTCCTACTGTTTCAGAGCTCATAGGAGATGCTCCGTCCTACTCTAGCCTCAGATGACGCTATACTCTCATGTGCACACATGTACATATGTAATTAAGCACAACATGTCTTTCTTTTTAAAAAAATTACTGCTTATACATAAACACACAAATTTTAATATAGATTTGATATTTTATAATCATTTCCAGTGGAAGGAAAATTAGGATGTGTGTGCATATGTGTGTGCATATATGTATGTGTGTGTGCACAAAACATCTATCATGTGGTACTGATTTGAATGTTTTCAACCTTTCTAGGAATGCTATCATATTACAGCTGTACTTCATTAATTGCAGATACAGCCATCCCTATATATGTTTATATATCCATACGCACACACACACACACACACACACACACACACACACATATATATATATATATATATATATATATATATATATATACCCATATATCCTTATATCTATAGCTATATGCTGTATTGGTTACAGGAACTCTGTTTCTTTCAATTTAGTCTCTCTCTGCCAGCAAATCTGCTGTCTAGACATCTAAGTTTCTCTTGATGGATGTTATTTGCTCTGATTTTTTTTCTCCAGCATAAACAAGGTTGGTGTGAACTCCCTTGTCATGTCTCATTGTGCTCAGGACTGGAAAGATTTTGGAATTTCAAGCATAAAAGCTGCTACTTAAAAACATTTGTTTGAGCCCGGCAGTGGTGGCACACACCTTTAATCCCACCACTTGGCAGAGACAGGCAGATTTCTGAGTTTAAGGGCAGCCTGGTTTACAGTTCCAGGACAGCCAGGGTGATACAGAGGAACCCTGTCTCATCTCCAAAAAACCAAAACCAAACATTTTTTTGATGCCAGCTCTGGTGGTGCATGCCTTTAGTCCCAGCACTTGGGAGACAGAGGCAGGAGAATTCTTTCTGAGTTGGAGGCTGACCTGGTCTACAGAGATAGTTCCAGTACAGCAAAGGCTACACAGAGAAACCCTGCTTTGAAAAACCAAACCAAACCAAACCAAACCAAACCAAACCAAACCAAACCACAACAACAACAACAAAACCCAAAGACAAAATGAAAATAAAAACATTTTTGTTACATTTTTATTTTGTGTTTTGTGTGCATGCATTTGATTGTGTGTGTGTGTGTGCAATTCAGTGGAGTTCAGAGGACAACTTTCAGAATTTAGTTCTAATACTATGTGGGACTTGGGGGAGGAGGGTGGTGGAGTAAGCTTAGGTCACATAACCCGGAGGCACGTGATTTCACCTGCTGCGTCGTCTCACCAGCCCCAGATCCTCAATTTCAAATTTAATATTATATTGTGAACATTTTACCATATCACTAAATATTCCTTTTAAACACTGTGTTGACGGCTGCAGATTCAATCACAGCATGGCCATTTCTTTGTGTTTTTTTCTACATGTTTTTCTGTTAAACATGTAGAAAGTGATTTCCACCACTCTTACAGGAAGGTTCTGAAGGAGGACACCCTGGTTCTAAACAAAAACACTTCTTGATCATCTTCATGGCCATTTTAGTGGCTGAATCAGTTCTTTCGTTGCTGGAACAGCTAATATCCCTCAGGATACAATAAAAACCTTTACATTATTTTGTGTGTGGGTACACGTATACATACAGGTGCATGTGTGTGCAGGTGCACATACACGCGTGGCAGTGCATGTGGAGAAGTGTTAGCTGATAGTTCTCAGATGTCATCTTTCTTGCTTCTTTGAGACAGGGTTCCTCATTGGCTTAGAGTTTGCCAAGTAGGTTAGGCTGGCTGGCTCACTTATCCCTGCCTCCCCAGTATTGAGATTACAAGCACATTACTGCCCTGTATGGGGATTCAGAGATTGACCTTGGATCTACATGTTTACCAAGCAAGCAGTCTATAGAATGAGATGTGTCCCCAGCTGGAAGTCCTTGCTTGGCTTTCAGGGGCTTGGATCTGATTGGGATGGTAAAGGGAAGGAGGAAAAGAAACAGACACATGGATGTAGAGAGAATCCCTTATGTACTGTGTGGAAGTATCACCTGTCAATAAAAAGTTGATGGCTTATTGGATGATGCAGGAAACAGAAGGTGGGATATCCAGTCGAGAGAGATAGGAATTCTGGGAAAGAGTGATAGCAGAGGATTTCACCCTGGGCTCAGAAGAGACAGACAAACTGAGGAGAGGTAAATAAGTATGTGAAAGACAGAGTCTAGAATAAACGGATTATATAAATTATGAGCTAGTCAGTAGATGAGCCAAAGCCAATGGCCTAGGCATTTATTCATAAATAATTAAGTCTCAGAGTTGTTATTCAGGAACAAAGAGCCTGGGCAGAAAAGTTCATGGCTACACTTGGAGGCACAGAAAAGCTGAGATTGGGTGAACTGGGATCTTGGATGGAAAAACTGTAGCATCCCAGAAGCTCAGCATGTATATTACAGAGAGTTCGACAGAGAGACAGGGTTAATGTGTACAGCTGACCGAGGAGCTGTGGTTTCTTTGGGGAGGGTTTGCCATTCTTCCATGAGTGTGACATGACTATGCCCATGTCATTCAGAGCCTTACACACCTAGGGCTTTCTTACCCTCCTCACACTCGACTCCTTTAATGTAATGTTCAGTGGTCTTCCTGCCAATGCATGAGTTAGCTGCATCATTTTCCTGATTCGGTGACCAGGTGTTGCAAACCCATTGTTGTACACTGCTCTGTTCTTTCAGCTGTCACCATCAACTGCTGGCTCTAGGCCCCAACAAGTCACTTCCCCTCTGGCATCTGTTTACTCCTCAGCAAAATGGAGCCGACAGAGCTAAGCAGTCCATCGCAAGCCCATAACAAAGGATTCAACTATTTCACTTGAGTTGCTTTATTTAATGACCTTGTTTCTTGAGTGTTGATCATTGTTGCTTCCATTGTAGTGATGGCTAATGGGGGGTGAGGGTGGGGGTGGGGGTGGGTGGGTGGGTGGGTGGGCTGAAATAAATCCCTCAGGTCTAAATCAGTGATTGACAGATCCATGATTCAATTGAGTGGACTTTTCCCAGAGCCTGCTCACTTCCTTTAAAATCATTCTCTCTCTCTCTCTCTCTCTCTCTCTCTCTCTCTCATCAGCTCAATTTAAACTTGTGAACATTGTGACATTTCAGTTCTAAATACTTCAGAATTTTCACACTTTAAGTAATTTAAGATCACCTAACATTCAGTGTGTGTGTGTGTGTGCGCGCGCGCATGTGTGTACATCTCCTAACAGCAGACACCTTGGATTTCAGTGTGCACACTACTTTACTAGGTAGTTCTAGTTGTTTCCTAACAGGCTTTCCTTTCTCACCCAGCCCCAATCTGTGTGAGACATCCTTAGTTTTATTCCTCATTCACACTATGTATTGTTGAAAGCCGTAGTTACTGATCTGATGAGGTTTGAATGGCTTGCATTTGCCTGTTTGTTTAAGAGCTTGAACTCATGAAACTTTTCTTCTCCACCCGTACAAAACCTCCTGCTCACTTCTGGTTTTCATTTAAAAAAAAAAACAAAAAATCACCGGGTTGTTTGTCTTGCAGACCTCTCTCTTCAAGCTGGAAAGCCGTACGGCAGATTCTCACCCGATTACGCAGTGACTCCATCTCCCTAGCTAGCAAGTGGCCCGTGGAGAATGAAGCAGAAAGCAGGAATGCCCTCCTCAAAAGTGATTACGTGGAAATTTGGATTCCAAGGGTGGAGAGCGAAGCATGTGGCTTTGTGCTGAGCTGTGTAATACGTCAGGGCTCAGAAGACAGCATGAGATAGGTAACAGAGGCAGCAGCAGGCTCTATTTAGGGAAGAGAGATGAGTAGAATTCCTTTCCTGTCTCCAGGTGTTGACATGTAAATTATGAGCCCAGTCACAGGCACCCTCTGTGTGCTTCCTTGGACTTTCTTCTGGTCTTGTAGACAACAGGCTGACTTTGGTCATCCGTGCTGTGACTCACTCCATTTCCACCCATCCTGAGCACAGAAAATCAATAAGAGCATGTACTGGCTAGTTTTGTGTCAACTTGACACAAGCTGGAGTTATCACAGAGAAAGGAGCTTCAGTTGGGGAAGTACCTCCATGAGATCTAGCTGTGGGTTATTTTCTCAATTAGTGATTGAGGGGGAAAGGCTCCTTGTAGGTGAGACCATCTCTGGCAGTCTTGGGTTCTATAAGAGAGCAGGCTGAGCAAGCCAGGAGAAGCAAGCCAGTAAGGAACATCCCTCCATGGCTTCTGTATCAGCTCCTGCTTCCTGACCTGCTTGAATTCCAGTCCTGACTTCCTTTGGTGATGAACAGCAGTATGGAAGTGTAAGCTGAATAAACCCTTTTCTCCCCAACTTGCTTTTTGGTCATGATGTTTTGTCCAGGAATAGAAACCCTGACTAAGACAGAGCATCATTTAAAAACCCACCCAAGGCCTGAAAAGAGCCCTTTACAAGACGCTGAAATTGAAATAAAGGAACATCAGAGTTGGGAGGTGTCTGGATGTGTTGTTATTTTCCTGTGACTCAAAGAGATTCTGTTTGTAGCTGTGTACTTTCAGTTGCTAGTGTGGAATTCAGCCTGGGTTGTTCATCTAGATTTTTTTTTTCAGATAGCACACAAGATGGACTGCATTGGCTTATTTGTGCTGCAGTGTGAGAAAACTTGAAAAGAGGATAAAAGTATGATTAATCACCCTTTTTTTCTCCCTGAGCATAGCCATGTTAAAGATTTGAACTCAAAAGTACAAGTCACTTTATAGTGATTTAAAGCAGTTTCTGCTGCTTACCCGTGCCACTCAAAAAGAAAGTAGGATTTTGTTTGTTCATTTTCTTTTTTTTAAATCTTTTTAAAAAAAGATTTATTTATGATTATATCTAAGTACACTGCAGCTGTCTTCAGACACACCAGAAGAGGGTATCAGATCTTATTATGGACCTTTGGAAGAGCAGTCCGGTGCTCTTAACCCCTGAGCCATCTCTCCAGCCCTTGTTTGTCTATCTTCAAGACAGGGTTTTACTATGCCCAAAACATTCGGTATAGACCAGGGTGGCTTCGAACTCATGGAGATCTACTTATCTCTGCCTCCTCAGTGCTGGGATTAAAGGCATGTGCCACCAGGCCTGGTCTTAAAACTGTCCTTATAAATGGGGTAAAATGTGCCATTGATAGCTGGTACCTCAGCCTCCAGTCTCTGATCTGAGTGTGTTTGGAAGATTTCAGACAAGATTTAGAGACACAAGTCCTTGTGTTTCATTGCTGAGGGAAGTTTCTTTAAAACGACTGTTTCTGATGTCCTCACTGAGATGAGTGTTTAGTCTCCCCATCTTGACAGGATCATAGAAGTGTGCGCATTTTGCGGAATGTAAATGGACTCTCAATGAAAACACATTGGGAGGGGGGCTATGGCAATTATGAATCACCCTCTGGGAGAGGGAGGAGAAGTGAGGAAGACCCTGGAGTCAGTAAAAGTTTCCTGCAGATGGGTGGTCCCAGCTGTCATATCTGATCATTTTAGTGTCCAGGTGATCATCAATATTTTTATTGATTCTTTGAGAGTTTCATACAGTGTATTTTGATGATACTCACTCCCCAGCTTGTCCAAGGTCCACCTTAGCTATCCTTACCTCCCAACTCACTCAATTTCAAGTCTTCTTCCTCCTCTCCCTCCTCCTCTTCCTTTCCTCCTCCTCTCGACTTTTTCGACTTTTTCGCAGTTTTCGAATTTTTCGACTTTTCCGCCGTTTTCACCATTTTCAATTTTTGAGACGTTTTCGACTTTTTCTGCGTTTTCGACTTTTTCCGCCGTTTTCGCTGTTTTTTGCCGTTGTCAACTTTTTCTTCGTTTTCGACTTTTTTGACTTTTTCGCCGTTTTCGACTTTTTCGCCTTTTTTGCCATTTTCGCCGTTTTCGACTTTTTTTTGCCGTTTTCTCCTATTTTGCCTTTTTTTTTTTTTTTTTTTTTTTTTTTTTTTTTTTTTTTTTTTTTTTTTTTTTTTTTTTTTTTTTTTTTTTGCCGTTTTTGACTTTTTCGACTGTTTGTGTTGCCAATCACTTGGTACTGCCACCAGCCCTGAAGTTTTTGGTCAACCTACCAGGGCTTGCAGACAGGTGACAATTTTTGCTATCACTTCAAGAAAAGACCAAAGGACAGGACCACATTCCTGCTGCCATAACCTAACAATAAAATCTAGGAGCAGATTTCCTCTCTGACCCGGTCTCCGAGGCCTCCCTGAGTTACATTCTATTTTCTCTCCACGTTGCTGGGGTAGGTGTCAACAGGGGAGACTTACCCTCACTGTCAACTTCATTGGATTTAGAGTCACCTGAGAGATTGGTGGCAGCAAGATGCTAGGTGTGTCTGCGAAGCCATTTACAGGGATGATTCACTGAGCAGGACCAGGGGGATGGCCTACCCCAAACGTGGGGAGCACCATTGTGTGGGCTGGAGGCCGAGATAGAGTGAAAGGAGGAGAGAGAGCCACAAAGTGCCTTCTCCCATGCCCCTGTCCAGATTCCTGGCTATGTATGAACTGATCTGTCCCAGGGTGCCTTCCCTGCTTGACATTTTGGATAGACCCCCTCAGAAGCACCGAGCAGAGGAAACCTTCTGTCTGTCCTTCAGCTGTGTGCTCTCTGCAGTGTTGGTCACACTGACAGAAAAGGAAGCACCAACAGCCATGGTCTGAAAAATCATGAGGAGAAAAGATGCACAAAACGGTAACCTTTGAGATGTGCTCCGCTCTTCTTTGAGGCCTAACCCTTGTCCTGAGTGAGATGGAATGGGAGATGTGTCCGTTTGAGTAGGTGTGGCCCCATAGACTCAGGTGTGTGAAGACTTAGTCTTCATAAGGAGTGGCACTAGCAGGAGGTGTGGCTTTGTTGGAGGAAGCTTGTCACCATGGGAGCAGGCTTTGAGGTCTCAGAAACTCAAACTAGTTTACTTTTTGCTGCCTGCTGATCTGGACATTAAACTCTCAGCTCCTTTTCTAGCACCATGTCTGCCTTCAGGCCGATATGCTCTCTGCCATGATGATAAAGGACTAAATCCCTGAATTGTAAGCCAGCTCCACTTAAATGTTTTCTTTTATAAGAGTTGCCATGGTCATAGTGTCCGTTCACAACAACAACAAAAAAAACCTCCTAAGACAGGAGATACTAGAAAAAGCCAGTGAGTGGTTTACATACAGTTCTCCATCTTTCCCTGATTCTTCTCCATCTTGTCTTCAGAGTTTGTCAAGCATTGGCAAGAGAAGGAGCTGCCTCCACTTGAGACTAGAAGTACCTGGGCAGCAGGGACTGGAAGTACCTGGGCAGTGTGGAGAAGGAGGGAGGGGGGTTGGGGAGTCCAGGGGGTGCTCTCACTTATTTGGTACCATTGGTAATTTTTTTTACCCAAGTATTTTTCAGAGTAGCAACTTAAGAACCACCATCTAGCCGGGCGTGGTGGTGCACGCCTTTAATCCCAGCACTCGGGAGGCAGAGGCAGGCGGATTTCTGAGTTCGAGGTCAGCCTGGTCTACAAAGTGAGTTCCAGGACAGCCAGGGCTATACAGAGAAACCCTGTCTCGAAAAACAAAAACAAAAACAAACAAACAAACAAAAGAACCACCATCTAACTTACCATTTTTGCCTTAGGAAAGAGGTCTAACAGAAAAATGCTAAATTTGTCTATTTGTAAATTTTAAGAAGACATGGCTCTTCTAAAATGCATACACTCTACTCCATTGATTGTTAATACATATTTCAATGAGAAAACTGTCTCTGAGCTGATATCAGTCTTTCCTTTGCCAAATGAAATCCATTTTCCTTCCGGCAACGTCTTGGCTTAGAAGACTGCATCAGCTAAAGGCAGACCACCCTCCACAGATCTTACTGGGCTGGTGAGATGGCTCAGTGGTTAAGAGCACCGACTGCTCTTCCGAAGGTCCAGAGTTCAAATCCCAGCAACCACATGGTGGCTCACAACCATCCATAATGAGATCTGATACCCTCTTCTGGAGTGTCTGAAGACAGCTACAGTGTACTTACATATAATAAATAAATAAATCTTAAAAAAAAAGATCATTTATTTTGATTTTATGTATGTGAGTGTTTGCCTGTCTGTACATATGCGCACCAACTGTGTGCCTGGTACCCTCAGAGGCCAGAAGAGGGTGTCAGATCCCTGGAACAGGAGTTAGAGATGTTTATAAGCCTCCACGTGAATGCAGGGAACTGAACCCAGGTTCTCTATCAGATTAACCAACTTTCTTAAGTGTGTAGCGAGCTCCTATTCCCGAATATGTGTGCTTTAACTGTCTTTGTAGTTTGTTGTGGACACAGTCATCTTATATAACTGGAGAGTGTTGGATTGAGCACCTTGTTATTCAGCTACCTTCCTTTCCTTTCCTTTCCTTTCCTTTCCTTTCCTTTCCTTTCCTTTCCTTTCCATTCCTTTTCTTTTCCTTCCTTTCCTTTCCTTTTCGTCTCATATCATAGATGAAACATGAAAAGGACCTTGGCAGCCCTTTTGTACTGATTTCAATCCATTCTTTTCAAAGTGGTGACCACCATTCCTGTACATGTCTTTACATTTTCTTCACTTGTCTGTCCTCTAACACGTTATTCATGATTTGAAAATGAAATCTCACACACACACACACACACACACACACACACATACACACACAACCATGTACGTACATGTCACTCAACGTTGTGACCTTACACTACCGATTTGAATTTACTTAGAATTCATTTAGACTTTTGTATATTTTCCATCACACAGTGCTCTGACTGTCAATATTTCAAGCTGTTTATTTGCTCATGTTATTGTGGGAGTGAAACTTAGAGCTCTCATGTGCTAGCCAAGCACTGCCATGAGCTAAAAAACCTTGCCCATACTTTTTACATTGGTTTATTTTAGTTTTTAAAATTGTGTATGTATGTGTGTGTGTATGTATATGTGTGTATCATGTATGTATGTGTGTATGTGTGTGTATATGTGTCTATATCATGTATGTATGTATGTGTGTGTATATGTATGTAAGTATGTGTGTGTGTGAGAGCATGCGAGCGCATGCTTGTGTACATTGGTGTGTTGGATCCATGTGGCTAGAGTTACAGGCTGTTGTGAGGTGCCCATTGTGCATGCTGAATGTGGGTGCTGGGAACCAAACTCAGGTCCTCTATAAGAGCAGTTGAAGCTCTTAACAGCTGAGCTATCTCTCTAGACTTCGTCTTTCTTCTTTATTCTTTGATTTTTCTTATTTTTTTCCTCTTTTGATTTGGATATTATACATTATAATTCTATGCATTTAATATTTATCCTGAAAAAACTTTGTTTTTAATTTTTAATTTTTTAAAAAAATTTCTATCTGGAGGATTAACCTGGTCTCACTCATGTTTAGCACATGCTCTAAAGGAACAGCATTGTCCTTTCTGATCCTTGGCCTTAAAGGTCAGAAGGAGGGAGGGGGGTTGGGGAGTCCAGGGGGTGCTCTCACTTATTTGGTACCATTGGTAATTTTTTTTACCCAAGTATTTTTCAGAGTAGCAACTTAAGAACCACCATCTAGCCGGGCGTGGTGGTGCACGCCTTTAATCCCAGCACTCGGGAGGCAGAGGCAGGCAGATTTCTGAGTTCAAGGCCAGCCTGGTCTACAAAGTGAGTTCCAGGACAGCCAGGGCTATACAGAGAAACCCTGTCTTGAACCCCCACCCCCAAAAAAGGTCTCCCAGAGAACCACTGCTCATGGTTTCCAGAGTAACTCTTAGATGCTTAGCTGGGGACATAGACTTAAAACATGAAGAACAGAAACAGGAGGCACAGGGGCTCAGTTTTTCCCAGCCTCCAATTGGTGTCTTGCCTCACTGTCCAGGCAAGCTCTCCTAGTGTATATCTCCCTGAGTAGAAGAGTGGCTATCTCCATCAAAGTCTCGCTATGCACCCCTCACTTGTGGATTCCCTGGCTTCTCTGTCAGAAGGATTCTGTTTTCTCATCTTTCATACATTTTTTTCAGGATTTCTAATTGGCTGTTGAGCCCTTCATGTTTATACTTGTTTATGCAATCATGGGTGTTCGTGTCTCGTTATTCTGAGGGGATCTGGGACCTTTCCAGTGCTCAGCGGACGCTCGTCACGTTGAACCAGAAGCGTCTGTGTCAGTGGCAATGGATCCTGCTTGCTCATCATTATGGAATGATAGAAGATGCAAGAGATTCAGGCACAACAGATGTGGGGTCACACACACCTGGGATCCCAGGGTTTCCATTGTAAGATGGAGGTGGAGACAGGAGAGTCCCCAAAACCTCGAATGATGGCCAGCTAGCCTGGCTAGCCAGGTGTACAATAGAGAACCCCTGTCATAAACAAGGTAGAAGCTGAGGAGGACCAACCCTTGAGCTTGTCCCTCTGACTGCACACTGTCACACTCACCAATGTGCCTATCACACATACAAGAGAAGAGAGAGTTAAGCACAAACTGTAACCCCTAGTCTCAGAGGCGTGCTGGAATGGGCTTGCTCCAACTTGCCGGAGCAGGAATTTTGAGTTGGTTGATTTCACTCTGATATCTTGAAATTGGCCACGGTTAAGAGTATTCACACCATTCAAGTCAATGTACACTGACAATCAGCTCCATGCACCCCTTGAGAGATGGTTGCTAAACATTTATCAGTAGTACTCCACTAATGTTTATGCTCTGTTACTTACTCTGTGTGTGTCTCTCTGTGTGTGTCTATGTATATAGGTATCTGTGTGTATAGGTGTATTCAGGTGTATATTTGAGAGTGTGTATGTATATGCAGGTGTGTGTTTGTATATATGTGTGTGTGCAAGAGTGTATATGTGTTTAAGTATATATGTGTATGTAGGTGTAAGAGAGTGTGTGTCTGTTAAGTATGTGTGTATATATGCAAGTGTGTGTGTGTGTATGCAGGTATGTGTGTATGTAGTTGTGTGTGTGTGTTTGTATCCATTTGCAAGTCAGAGGTCAATGTCAGCCGTTTTCTTTAGTAACTGACCACCTAAGTTTTTGAGACAAGATCTCCCACTGAATTTGGAGCTCACTAGTTTTGTTGGCTTGGCTGGCCAGTGAGTCTCAGAGATCATCTTGATTGTGCTTTCCCAGTGCTGGGCTTATAGACACAAGATGCTATGGCCTTATAGACTCAAGCTACCATGCCCCTCCCACTTCTTACCATTTAAAAAATTTGGGGGCTGGGTCTTGAACTCAGGATCCTCATTCTTGAAAAGAAAGTTTTTTCCCCCTATACTACTGAGCCACCTCCAAACCCCTTAGTTTTCAGTGTCCATTCTAGAGTACCTTATGGCATGTATACAGACATCAGCTGGAGAAAACGTAAGAGAAGTAAAAAGCTGTCAGGAACAAACAAAACGGAGCAGGCTTTCCAGGTTTCGATACGTTTCAATGACAGAAACCTGGTGGACTAGAACAGTCAAGGTTTGGCAAGATGGTGCAGGTACCAATATAGATTTTCTGCCTTAAGGAAGGCAAAAGGAGGGAGGCTCTCTGAAGCCAGAGTTTGAATTCAAGATCCTTTACTTTATACTGTGTGACCTGGGAGAATGATTCAGCCTCTGGTGGGCACAATGACAGCCGGGGATGACTGACCTTCATATACACAGACACAGTCCTAAGTGCTTTCTGTAAACTAAGTCCCATCACCAACAGCAGGTCTCTCACCACAGAGGAAAGCTTGCTTATGAAAAGCCAGCAAAGCAAAACCCCCAGTTACCAACCAGGGTCTCCTTATGTAGCCCAGGCTGGCCTCCAGCTCTTGCTCTCAGTATGTAGCCCAAGCTGGCCTCCAGTTAGTGCTCTGAAGAGATGCCTGTGGAGGATTCCTGCAGCTTACTGGCCAATTATCCTAGCTAAATTTGTGAGCTCAAGGTTCAAGGGTAAACCCTGTCTCAAAAAATCAACTAGAGGGGTTGAGAGAGGGCTCAGTGATGGCATTAGATACTTCTCTGTCGCTGTGATAAGACATCATGAGCATGGAAACTTATAAGCTAAAGAGTTTCACTGGGCTTTCAGTTCCAGAAGCTGAGAGAGAGGTCATAGAGGTGTCCGGCTGGCGCAGCAGCTAAGAGGTCACATCTTAACCCACAAGCAGGAGATAGAAGGCTTACTGGAAATTGCACTGTCTTTTAAGACCTTAAAGCCTACCCTCAATGATACACCTCCTCCAATGAGGCCACACCTCCTATCCTTTCCAAACTGTTCCACCAGCTGGGACCAGTTATTGGGACTGGGACCAAATATATAACCTGTAGGACCATTCTTATTCAAACCACCTCAGTGGTTAAGAACGCTTACTGTTTTACTGTTTTATTTATTTATTTTTTCAGAGGATTTGGGTTAAGTTTCCAGATCCCACATCAAGTGATCAAGTGACCCTCTGACTTCCAAGGACCCCTGCATGCACATGGTGCACATAATTTCTCCCTCTCTGTCCCCCCTCACTATAATTGACTAAAAATAAATTATAAAAAATTAAGGTAAAGAGTAATCAAGGAAGACATTTAACATGAACCTCTGATCTCCACATATATGTATAAATATGCATATATATGTGCACAAACTTGTATCTGCACCTCTACTCACACAGATACCCCACACATAACATGTACAGAAAATGCCTAGGGGACTAGAAAGGTATAACTCTGAGGACATTTCTTAAAAGGCTTGACTGAAGCCGGGCATGGTGGCGCACGCCTTTAATCCTAGCACTCGGGAGGCAGAGGCAGGTGGATTTCTGAGTTCAAGGCCAGCCTGGTCTACAAAGTGAGTTCCAGGACAGCCAGGGCTATACAGAGAAACCCTGTCTCGAAAAACAAAAACAAAACAAAACAAAACAAAAACAAACAAACAAACAAACAAACAAAAGGCTTGACTGAGAGCTGTGGGCAGCACCATTGAGTGGCCTAGAGGCTCAAATGAATATCAAGTATTGGATAGAGCAAAGAATACACATTCCCATCTCTGGCTCTGATTCCTGGATACTGTGATGTAAGCTGAGATGTCACCACTTACATATGGAGGGCACCTTCCTCACTATGACAGACTTAGCCTCTCTGAAAACAGTGAACAAATAGATATCCCCCTCTTAAGCTGTGTGTGTGTTTTTTCCCCCACACATTTGTAATAGGGGTGAAAACTAATGAGTTTTCAACCTCATGAGTATCTACACCCCTCTGACCCAGTGCTTGTGATTATCTGTTGTCGCACGCCTTCCCCGTCCAGCGGGAATAAGACACTAGACAACCAGGCTTCTTCTCCAGGCGGTTTACTCAGGAACTTGATGCACTTACAGCTTAGCAGAGCATGATGGAAAATGGCAAATGGCCCCACCGCGAGCAGCCTATTTATACCCTGTCCTGGCCAATCACCGAGCTGCCTCGTGACTCTACCCCAGGTGGTCTTGGGCTGCCTCGTGACTCTACACCAAGTGGTCTGGCACGAGATCAAACAACAGCCGACACTGCCTAATGCCAATTAAGAGTTGTTTATGCCAGTACAGCTGAGTCGGTCGATGCCGTCTTTAAGGAGCGGTTGAATGGCTCCCTACAATCTGTTTCTCAGCTTCTTAAACTGTGGGTATGATCCTGTCCTAAGCTTTATGTCAACTTGACACAGGCTAGAATCATCTGAGAGGATGCCTCTGTAAGATCAGGCTTTAAGGCATTTTCTTAATTAGTGATCAAATG
>LR750207.1:118719-219805 GCA_902729485.2 Mus minutoides | reverse complement strand
GTGTTTATGTGTGTATTGTGTGTATTCATGTGTATAAATATGTAGTATTTGTGTGTGTCAATGTGTATATTTATGTATATATATGTGAGTATGTAGTATTCATGTGTGTGTGAATGTGCATATTCACATGTGTTTATTTATATGTGAATGTGTGTATATTCATGTGTGTGATTGTGTGTGTATTCATGTGTGTGACTGTGTATGTACTCATGTGTGAATGTGTGTATATTCATGTGTGTGTATTCACATGTGTGTATATTCATATATGTAAGTAGTATTCATGTGTGTGAATGTGTGTACTCATGCATGAGTGTGTATATATTCATATGTATGTGTAAAGTCACATGTGTGAATATGAGTATTAATGTGTCTGTGTGAATGTGTATAGATTAATGTGTGTAAGTATGTATATATTTATGTGTGTGAGTACGTGAATATTCACATGTGTTTATGTGCATATTCATGTTTATGTGACTGTGTATGTATTCATGTGTATGAGTGTATGAGTGTATGAATGTGTGTAGATTTATGTGTATAAGTGTGTGTATGTGTGTGAGTATGTGTATATTCGTATGTGTGAATGTGCATATTCATGTGTGTGTGAATGTGTATGTAGTCATGTGTGTATGTGTATATTCCTGTGTGTGTATTCCTATGTGTGTATATATTCATGTGTGTGAGCATGGGCATACATGTGCCACAGAGCACAGGTGGAGGGTTGGTCCTCATCTTCCATCTTGGTCTGAGATAGTCCTATAGTTCAGTGTGGTGTTCCCCAGGCTAGCTGGCCTGTAGACTTCCAGGAATTCTGTCTTCACCTCCTGTCTGACTGTCGAGGCCCTGGGATTACAGATGTGCTGTCTCTCCTAGCCTCACATGTGTTCGGGTTCCCAGCCCCTTGAGTTTGCACAGCCAGTACTTTACCTACTGAACCCTCTCCTGAGCTTCACTTGTGTTGTTTGGGACAAAACCAAGGCCGTGTGAGAGTCCTAAACGGTGTCTTCCTGCTGAACTCTCTTATTTGATTCCTCTCCTTGGATCTTCCTTACGCTCTGAGCAGATTGCTTTTTGAACATGCCACCCAGCCTTCCTTCTCAGGGGCCTTGAGATACCATCTTCCCTTTCATCCCCTCTCCCTTGATTAATTTTGCTGGTTCTTCAGGTCTCTATTGTTGCTTCTTCACAGATCCCTTTCCTAGACCTGCAGATTGGTCAGGGTCCTTTGTCATATGCCTACATGGAATGGTGCCTGTTTTCCCAGAGTACTAAACCTGGCACTTGCCCAGCATGCATAAGGCNGGCCTTGAGATACCATCTTCCCTTTCATCCCCTCTCCCTTGATTAATTTTGCTGGTTCTTCAGGTCTCTATTGTTGCTTCTTCACAGATCCCTTTCCTAGACCTGCAGATTGGTCAGGGTCCTTTGTCATATGCCTACATGGAATGGTGCCTGTTTTCCCAGAGTACTAAACCTGGCACTTGCCCAGCATGCATAAGGCTCTAGATTCTAGTCCCAGGACTTTCAAAACAAGGAACCAATTTTCTGATGCTGTGAGCATTGGTAAGAGATATTTGTCCAAGCTAAGTCTCGATGGCAGAGGTAGAACGTATCAGTGGACATCTAGGGAGGGTAGTGGTGGAAGGAAGCCACAATGTTTGACCCTGCCCAACTGCAAAGTGGTGAATCAGTCACAGCACACAGGGAGGTACTGGGATACAAACATACACAGCATGGCAGTATAACGGTGTCTATGGCATGGCAGAGCCACGTACCTTATTGGTTCCTGTACATGCATGCACATGTGTGTTGAGTGCCTCTGCATGCACATGTGTGTGGAGATGAGATGGCAACTTTGGAGGCTGTCCTTTGGCACTGTCCACCTTGGTTTTTGAGACAGGGTTCCCTCACTGGCTTAGGGCTTGCCTGATTGGGCTGGCTGGTGGGCCCCAGGGATGCAACTGTCTCTGCCTAGCCTCTAAGACTGAAAGCACATGAGATGGTGAATATAGGCCCTGGGTGTTGAATTAGGGTCCTGGTGATGACATGGCAAGCACTTCACTGAGTAAGCTATCAAGACCACCCTGCACTAAATGGGACCATGTTTCCAAAGCAAATGTACTGGCTAGGTTTGTGTCAACTTGACACAGCTGGAGTTACCACAGAGAAAGGAGCTTCAGTTGGGGAAATGCCTCCATGAGATCTAGCTGTGGGGTATTTTCTCAATTAGTGATCAAGGGCCCCTTGGGGGTGGGACCATCTCTGGGCTGGAAGTCTTGGGTTCTAAGAGAGCAGGCTAAGCAAGCCAGTAAAGAACATCCCTCCATGGCTTCTACATCAGCTCCTGCTTGAGTTCCAGTCCTGACTTCCTTGGTGATGAACAGCAGTATGGAAGTGTAAGCCAAATAAACCCTTTCCTCCCCAACTTGCTTCTTGGTCATGATGTTTGTGCAGGAATAGAAACCCTGACTAAGACAAATTGGTACCAGCAGAGTGGGGTATTCCTGTGACAACCTGACCATGTTTTGGGGAGGNGGCCTTGAGATACCATCTTCCCTTTCATCCCCTCTCCCTTGATTAATTTTGCTGGTTCTTCAGGTCTCTATTGTTGCTTCTTCACAGATCCCTTTCCTAGACCTGCAGATTGGTCAGGGTCCTTTGTCATATGCCTACATGGAATGGTGCCTGTTTTCCCAGAGTACTAAACCTGGCACTTGCCCAGCATGCATAAGGCCCTAGATTCTAGTCCCAGGACTTTCAAAACAAGGAACCAATTTTCTGATGCTGTGAGCATTGGTAACAGATATTTGTCCAAGCTAAGTCTCGATGGCAGAGGTAGAACGTATCAGTGGACATCTAGGGAGGGTAGTGGTGGAAGGAAGCCACAATGTTTGACCCTGCCCAACTCCAAAGTGGTGAATCAGTCACAGCACACAGGGAGGTACTGGGATACAAACATACACAGCATGGCAGTATAACGGTGTCTATGGCATGGCAGAGCCACGTACCTTATTGGTTCCTGTACATGCATGCACATGTGTGTTGAGTGCCTCTGCATGCACATGTGTGTGGAGATGAGATGGCAACTTTGGAGGCTGTCCTTTGGCACTGTCCACCTTGGTTTTTGAGACAGGGTTCCCTCACTGGCTTAGGGCTTGCCTGATTGGGCTGGCTGGTGGGCCCCAGGGATGCAACTGTCTCTGCCTAGCCTCTAAGACTGAAAGCACATGAGATGGTGAATATAGGCCCTGGGTGTTGAATTAGGGTCCTGGTGATGACATGGCAAGCACTTCACTGAGTAAGCTATCAAGACCACCCTGCACTAAATGGGACCATGTTTCCAAAGCAAAGAATAAATCTTATCAAAGTTGCACAATAAGTAGCCATTATTAGAGCAGGTGCTCTGCTGTTGGGCTTAAACTACAAAGCGGTGTGACCATCAGCAAGTGCATTGGAGTCTGAGATTATCAGGGTAGAACAGCAGGTTTGATTCACAGTCTCCAACTTGGCCCCTTTCTCAATAACAAACCATGACAACACCCTGTTTCCCAGCGACATAAACATTCGAAAGAGCTGGAAAGAGAGGAAACCGGAAACACATCATAAGCACCTTAGAGGGCAGAGGTCTCAGTATGGTGAGCACCTCGTGCCTTTACTTTTAGTGATGAGGTCAGGGATGTGACTCAGTTGGTAGAGGTCTTGCCTAGCACTATGAAAGTAGAGGCAGGAAGATCAGAAGTTCAAAGCCATCTTTACTTCGTAGAGAGTTGGAGAGTAGCTGTGTTATATAAGACCGTATCTCAAAATAAATAAGAGGGGCTGGGGAGACAAAGTGTGTGCTTGGTAGGTAAATAAGAGGGGCTGGGGATACAAAGTGTGTGCTTGGTAGGTAAAGTGCTCTCTCGGAAAGCATGAGGGTCTGAGTTTATAGCACACGTGTAAAAAGCCAGATGTGGTTGTACATGCTTTTAACCCAGCACTTGAGCCAAGAATAAGAGGATCCTGGAGGATCCCTGGACAGCCATTCTAGACAATTGGTAAGCACCAGGTTCAGTGAGAGACCCATCTCAAAACCTAAGGTGGAGGGCAATGGAGGAAAACCTCTGGTGTCTGGTCTCTACACTGTAACATACTGATGAGTTCACATGCCCCATCCCCAGTATATGTATCACTGTCCTAGTTAGGGTTTTCACTGCTGTGAACAGACAACATGACCAAGGCAACTCTTATAAGGACAACATTTAATTGGGGCTGACTTATAGGTTCAGAGGTTCAGTCTGTTAACATCAAGACAGGAAGCATGGTAGCATTCAGGCAGGCGTGGTGCTGGAGGAGCCGAGTTCTACAGGAGAAGACTGTCTCATGGGCAGCTAGGAGGAGGGTCTCAAGGGTCTTCCCCCACAATGATACACTTTCTCCAATAAGGCCACACCTACTCCAACAAGGTCACACTTCCTAATATTGCCACTCCCTGAGCCAAGCATATTCAAACCACCACAATCAAACACATAGAAACAAACAAACAAACAAACAAACAAAGACGTCCAAGAAGGTAACCACAGATACGGAGGAACTAAAGCACAAAGCTTTTAGATTTCTTTTTCTCTCCTTTCTCCCATTGAGTAAGTTTCTAGATAAAGAAAAAGGTGTTTGTAAGTAGAACAGAGATATCACCAATCAGTTCTGAGGACAGATTCCTTTGGGATGAGAAAATTATTGTACTATTTTTCACTTCTCTTGGGTTGTTGGTGCAAATTTCTTCATATCTGAGAACGCATGTTTTTAAAAAATAAAGCATGTATGTACAAAGAGCAACACGGATGTTGAGAGTCATCATGCTAGTGCTGTTTTTCTTGAGTTGATTTGTACATACATTGCTTTGACCTATTATTTTAACTTAACCGGATTGCTTTTAAGAAAATTCACCGTCATCTACAGGCTGAAATCACAAGGCCAAGAGATCGACAGAAGGAAACTGTCCCCCCACCCCTAACCTTGCCCCCCAGCTATCTCCCTTGAGCTACAAAATGTCATGTCCTTAGCTTTATCCAGAATAAAAGTTTTTCTTTCAGTTGAATATAATCTCACTGAGTGTTTCGAACTGTCGTGAATCGGAGCGGAAAGCAAATCCTCGGTGGAAAGGTTCTAAGATTTTTTTTATTTATTCATAGATAGCAATAAGCAAATAAATGGACCCACACTCATTCACACACACACACTCCTCACTAACCTTTCTGGTCTGGTTGGCGTGGCCTGGCTCAGGGCCTTTCGGATCCACTGGAGTTATACCGTGGAGATGTAGGCTTGTTGTCTGAGCGGCGGGCATCCACGTGGGGTCCGCGTAAATTGTCTCTCTGCACGATGTGTTTTCTCTGTTGGGCCCCCAGGATATGAGCAATTTGCTGTGCCAGACTGGAGGTTTTTAAACTGAAGTCAGCCAATTACAGCTAGGACGTTTCATACACTATTTCATGGGTTTTCCCTCTCCCTCCCCTCCCTCTCCCCCTCCTCCTGTCCGCCTCCCCTATGTTTGCCTCTCCCTCTCCCCATCACCCCCACCTTTCTGTTTTCATAGTTATCTAGGGCCGCGGGCAGGATCGGTGGCGTTGCCCCACCATGGGCTTGCGGGGCGGGCATGAGTTGTTTTTATCACTGGCACCCACTCTCCATGACTTGGTTGGCATGGCTATCTGGAGCTGTGTGCTGGGCAGCGGGCAGGTTTACAGCTTTGGGAAAAATGCCTTCTGAGGCTATATGTTCTTTACACTGAGGGTCTCTTTTAGAATTTCCTGTATTCCTGAAGTCTCCAGCTCTACGGTGATTAGCACGTAGAAAGGGGCTCGCTTCAGCTATTAATTATTTCGAACACTTTGGTGAAGAGCGTTTACAAACCAGTTTGTAGCTGGGTCTGCAGGTCTGTGTGCACACAAAGGCCAACATGTAGAGACAGAATAAGCATTCAGTACCTTAACAGATAAATGTGCCTATTAAATGATTACATGTTTTTGTTTTTGTTTTTTTTTTACCTTTTGGTTTGTATAAGTTGACTTTCCCGTATGGGACAGAGGTGAGTACCCAGGCTTTGGAGAGTGACTTGACCTCAAGGGTCTGGGTAGATTTCATGGAATCAATTCTCAAAGCTACTTCTCTAATTTGACAAATGATATCAAGAAAATGTTATAGCAGGTTCACTCATTACAACAATGGAGAAAGTAAAGACAACTGGTGAGACCCACACTTCAGTGTAAGTTTGTTCTCAGCTGTTGTTTCTAGTCTTAATTTTTAAAAAAAATTAAAGAATTTTAATTTTTGAGAGCATAATTACATAATTCCCCCTCTCCTATCTCCTCTCCAAGTCTTCCCATAAACACCTCTTAATTGTTACATGCAAAATGTATATACATATACAAATATGTTCCTAAATACACAAGTATATCCTGTTTAGTCCATATAATATTTCTTGTATCTATATTTTCATTTGTCTTTGAATAACTGTGATGGGTTGTATGTGCTTGGCCCAGGGAGTGGCACTATTAGAAGGTGTGGCCCTGTTGGAGCAGGCATAGCACTGAGGGTGTGGGCTTTAAGACCCTTACCCTAGCTGCCTAGAAGTGAGTCTTCTACCAGCAGCCTTCAGATGAAGATATAGAACTCTCAGCTCTGCCTGCACCATGCCTACCTGGATGCTGCCCTGCTCCCACCTTGATGATAATGGACTGAACCTCTGAACCTGTAAGCCAGCCCCAATTTAATGTTATCCTTTATAAGACTTGCATTAATCATGGTGTCTGTTCACAGCAGTAAAACCCTAACTAAGACAATATTCAATTGGTGTTCCCCTCCACTTCTTAGTCCTTTGTGTAGAGTTGAGACCCCCTGGTCTCTGCCTCCTTACCTCTCCCCTTCACTCCGGCATGTCTACTGTTAGCTGTGTTCAGCTCATGTTTGGAAGTCATATTGATGAGACTTTATGGGTGTAGCTCCTGTCATTCCTGAGAGACACAATCTCACAGAAAGCACCCTGATCCCCTTCTGACTCTTAGAATCTTTCTATGCCCTGTTCTGAATATTCCTCGAGCCTTAGGTGCAGGAGTGTTTTGTGTGTGTATCCACTGGGAGTGGGCTTCACATCTCTGCATTTTGATTGGTTGTAGTTTTCTGCAGTGGTCTCTGTGTATTGCATTAAGAGGGTGCCTTGATGAGGGGTAAGGACTTCACTTATCTGTGGTTATGAGGACAAATATTTAAAATGTAGTTAGAGATTATGCTGGTTTAGTAAAGTGGTAGTTGTAGCTTCTCCTCCAAGGTTCATAATTTCACTAGCCCCAAGCAGTTGGTTAGGTCTCCAGTAGTAGGTATCATTACCCTCTTGCTGAGTGGCTCTTAAGTCCAACTAGAGAGCTGTTGGCTACCACCAAGGTATGGGAGCCACCACTGCATCCTAAGGACTACTGTGCAGTGCTGTCAGTGCTGTGACTCGTGGCATCACAACTGGGCAGGACTGTTAGTTGCTTCCCTTATTTGGATGACATTTGCATGACATCTTCTGGTCCCATGGGACCCCCTCAGGGAGGAAGTTTTCTGGTCAGTTCTAGCTCAGGGGCCTCTGGGTCCTGGGTCTAAAGTCCATGGTGTTTTCAGTAGCAACAGGAACTTAATCTTCTACTCTGGGAGGTAACCATGGGCAATAGCAAGATCATGCAATGTTTGGGAGTCTCTTGGACAACCTTGACTAACAAACAGCTCAAAAGGGATTTTTCTCATGACTGGTGCTGGGGTTTTGGTTAGATGGTCTTTGGTGGAAAGTGAATTGTTAGTCCAAATGAAAAATTTAATTTAAACTGTTTATGTATATTTATATATAGACTTTGTATGTGTGTATTATAGGGGTCTTTATTTGTTTGTTTTTAGGTAGATCACTAATATTAATTATTCCTTATGCCTTTTTCAGAATCCTTACTATTATTTGTTTCTACTTAAGATGTATCAAAGATATTGACCTGGCCAATAAACTTTGATTTAATACTAAGGATTTTTTCAGTGTGTGTGTGTGTGTGTGTGTGTGTGTGTGTGTGTGTGTGTGTGTGGTGTGTGGTATGTGTGTGTGTATCTTGTTATGTTGTACGTAGTGCCAGCTGTCCTCTTGCCTCAGCCACACAGGTTCAGGGTAAATGAGTGTGCTAGATCTTAGCTTGATTAGTGGAATGATTGATTTAAAACCATCCAGCGAGTGCCTGCACCATGACAGCAGTTGATATTTACCACGCTGTTCAATTTTCTTCCACTTGCCTTCTACCTTGGAGACTGGGTTCAGGGCTTACACAATGCATGCCAAGCAAGCATCCTACCACTGGGCACATTCCAAACTCCTCGAAAAACACCAACTTTTATCCCGAGGCATTCATCTCAGTCTGTAGCTCTGCCTGATCATGAACTTGAGATTCTCCCAAGTGCTGGTCCTGGGATTATGGGTTTAGTAGGAATTTTATATTCTATATAGCCTGTATAAACAAACAAACAAACAAACAAACAAACAAACCATACAATCCTTTACAAGCTGTAAGCCTAGATTGGGCAGGGTTTGAGCTTATCTAACTCACATCCCAGTTACTTGATGTTTCTCCTGGCCATGTGCTCATGGCCCATCTCCTCTCATGGAGGCCTCCTCCTCCGTTCTCCTCTTCTTTTCTCTGTTTTCTCCTGAGAATCCTCACTTGATACTCAAGTCTTGCTTTTTTCTCTCTACTGCCCAATCACAGGGTTTAGCCTTTTATTGATCAATTAATTTGCAAAGCAAGGTTTGTACAATAAAAGCTGCTGCTCATCTTGGGCTGCAGATCTGGGGTACAGACTTTAGCATTTGAATACATAGGAGCAGATCAACCACAACATATGGGTATATGTCATCATGCCCGCTTGTCTCCGTAACCCATTGTTTGCTCTTCTTTCTCCTCGCCCTTCTTTCTCTAACACTTTAGCATTCCTAATACTCCTTAAACACTCCTACTTACATTTCTTTCTTTTTTTGCATATGGCATTGCCCATTTTCTTTTTCAATCCATCTGTGTTGTAAGGGAAGAGACTGCAGTGGGCAAAGGGGAAAGTCCGTTTGAGTTGGGTGAGTGAAAATAATGACTTAGTATTGCCTGCAGAACCTGCTCTCCGTTAGTCACACTGTCTACATAACGGTGGCTTTCAGGTAGTTTCTCCTTGGCCATGGAGGACACCTTGGGAATGATTCATGGTTTGCGCAATGACTTTCCTGTAGCTAAATCAGGAAGCCACGGGGTTACCGAGGAGTGAGTCCTGAACAGGAATGAGAGGCCAGACCTCACAGAAGGCAACAGGCACCTCCTTCTGCTACAGGCTCTTAGGTCAGAGGCTATGGAACAGCTGCTGTCCGAGAGGGAAGACCCAAAGGCAAAGGAAACTAAGTACACTCTGTGGTGACCCAAGGCCAGGGAGAAGCAACAGGACTTCTCCCTGTGGGGAGAGAGATGAAGAATTGATCACATGTAGTCAGGTGAGGAGGGTTCACTTCTGAATAATGGATTAGGGGTGGAGCTTTACACAGATAGCTTTACAGAAGAGGGGTGCATGGGAGACAGGAAAGACAGGGATCAGTCATTCCTCCAAAACCATGAGCAATTTGCCGACTCAAAGCACAGAAAGTGGAAAAACGGAGTCTGAAATTATAATAAACTATGCTGTGTAATTATGTAAAGTATGTGTCCTGGGGAAACACTGCGAGTCCATAGCTTGAGAACAGTCACTGGGGTGAGATCATCACAGGTATGTTGCCTGTTTTTCCTTGCTATGTTGTGTGGTGTGAACACGGGGAGGGGTCTGGAGACATTAAATCTAGAGCTGAGTAGTATGACCATTGCCCAAGGGGTTAGGAGGCCTTTGTCTCTATTTCATAGGGCCATCACTGCTGGGAACTTAACCTCTGCACAGTCCCTGCACAGACAATGGGAACAAATATTTATCCTGCTCTGCTGGGGGTAGGGAAGGTGTTTGTGGAATCAGGAAGTATTGCAGGATATGTCTCAGGTCTTATATTTGGGATGTTGTAAGATGGAGAGTATGGGATGAAAAAGATTCCAGAACTCTGAACTTTACCCTGAATCTTAACAGTTTAACAGCCATAGTGGAAACTGGGGGGATTACTATATTGAAATAACAAGCATCTTCACTTGGCACCTGTGAATAGTTTCACTCACCGGGATTTTCCCTGTGCTATCTAGAATACTCTTGTTTTCCTCTACTGACTGGGACCCTCCCTCTTATCATCTTCTTGTGTTTATTTCTGAACTCGATTTCGTAACTCACCACCCTGGTTGAATGATTGTAGATTGACAATATATTTGTGGTTTTTCGAGACAGGGTTTCTCTGTAGAGCCCTGGCTGTCCTGGAACTCATTTTGTAGACCAGGCTGGCCTCGAACTCAGAAATCTGCCTGCCTCTGCCTCCCGAGTGCTGGGATTAAAGGCGTGCGCCACCGCACCTGGCTGACAATATTTTTTTTAAATAATTATTTTATTTTTATGTATGTATATTACCTAAAAGCATGCATGTGTCACCAGGTGTATGCAATAGAAGACAAGGTCAGAAGAGGCAGCAGGTTCTCCAGAAGGAGAATTTCAGATGGCTGTGAGCCACTGTGTGGGTGCTGGGAATCAAACTGCTTCCTCTGTGAGGGTGAACTTAACCTCCACTGCATCTGTCCATCCTTAGTTGATGGTATTTTTAATCTAGTTTTTTTCAGAAGTAGAACCCAGGGCAAGCAAATCGGCTCAGCAGGTAAGAGTGCTTGCTGCAGAAGCCACATGTCTGCCTTCCATCCCAAGGACACACTCACGGAAGGGAAGGACTGAGTCCTGAATGTTGTCCACTGATCTCCACACAACTCTGTGTACACATATTGCCCCCCTAATACTACTAATGACAAATGAAATCAATTTAAAAGTGAATGAAATGGGAGAGAGGCAGCTATGAAGGAGACAGTCAAGCTTTGGAGCTGATCACCTGCCAAGGGCACACTGGAGAGGCGTGGGGACGGAATGAGACCCAAGACCAGGACACTTAGTTCACATTCCAGTTCTCATCCGAGGGAGCCAAAGTGCAGTCCCCTGACCTTCAACCTCTTCACCTGTCTCTAAACTGAGGAGGGTGTCGGCTACCTCCAAGTGTTAAGGTGTGGATTCGTGTTCTATAAACACGAGTTTCTCTATCACCAGGCCTGATGTCTAGCTACTGCCCACCGGCTGCCCCCCCCCCCTTTATGAAATGCTGAGGACTGAATGCAGAGCCTCACAAAAAAGTAGGCCAGCCTGGTCTACAGAGTGAGTTTCAGGACAGCCAGGGCTATACAGAGAAACCCTGTCTCAAAAAAACAAAAAACAAAACAAAACAAACAAAGCTGGGCAAGCACTCTACCCAGGGGCTGCATCCCAGCCCTCCTCCCTTAGGCAAACCCTTTACTGACTGAGTGATATCTCCAACCATCTTCCTCTAGGGGGTGCTCCATTGGTAGCCACACCCCAGCCCTCCTCCTGTTCTTCTGAAAAGGACACAGCTCCTCTTTCCTAGGCTTTCTTTCATCTACAAAATAGGAAAAAGAGCAAAGACTTAACAACAACTGCTATACAATACTTAATGAGCTTGTTTGGTCAAACAGATACAAGGAGGGGAAACAGGCTGTTTAACCTTGCAATTGTATGACCTTTCCTGAATATGGCAAAGCAGGTGATACACTGGTCCTAAGACCCACAAAGGTGCTGTCACTTTGTAGCCAAAGAAAAGGATGTCAAATGGCAGTAACATCTCATGGCACACGGGAGTCCAGGGGGGACACCCACCAGGCCTTGAGGAGATCAGAGGTGGTGCAGAGAAAGGCGATGTTGCCGATGACTGAATGGCCTCCAAGACAGGACATATGCAGGTCCCTCTCTCCTCGCTCTGAGTTGACAAGTTTGTTAAAGTAAATTGAGATTGCACTGATCACTTTCTGGAGTTTCTAAAAGATGTTAGATAATTAAAGAGATTTCATAGGGAGGCTCTGCCCAGACTTCGGCGTCCATAAGGATCCAGGATGACTTTGGCAGGAGACCTCCAATATCTGTTTAAGGAATAACGCCTGGTCCTCTGACATGCTGTGATGGACCCAGCCATTCCAGTGGAACAGAACCAAGAAGCCAAATGGACAAAGATCATCTCCGTTCCCTTCTCCTGTTGGCTTTAGAACACATCAAGCTTGGTTAAAGATTACTTGTGGAGTGGCTTTGTGCCTAGAAAGACAAACAAAAGGACAGTCTGACATTCACTGTCTGAGTTGGACAGACAAGAAACAATAAAATAATGATAATGTGTACCATGTGTGGAGTTCCTGACGTTTGCTATTTGCTGAGCGATGTCCTCAGTGCACGTTATCTCAGATTCCTTAATTCTTTCCATAAATATCTCTCCAGCGTCTGTTATGTGTCAGGTGTTCCAGTTGCTGGGTGTACCACAGGGCACAGGGCAGGGAAACTTCTTGCTTTTGAAAAATGCTCCACTACACATAAATAAATGAATATATATGACCAATGCCAAGGTTGTGGCTATGAAGAATAACAACAAAGCAAGAGACCGTGAGTACTGGGGTGCAGGTAAGAAGGAGTTTTAGGCAGAGATGTGACTTTGAGGGATGAAGCAAGTTACTCTAAGGTTGCGTGCTCCAGGCAGAGCAAACTGTATGTGTGGAGGCACAGGGACGGGATGGAACTTGGAATCCTTATGGTGGCTGGAATGGGTATGTCCAGAGAACTGGAAAGGAAAGCAAGGGAACCAGCCTCGCAGAGACATTTCCTGCAGGAAAAACAAGCGACTCTCATCGGAGACAGCCAGAAGATCTCAGAAACCTCATCTGCTTTGGCTGGAGAATATGTGTTCAGATAACCATCTCTTAAAACGAGGCAAGAGAATTGGACCTTAGAAACTGGTGTTGACAACTCAATCAATGTCTCTCAAGAGGACTTATAACATGGGCTGTAGGTCATCTCTAGCTGATATCCCCAGCAGCTAGGGCAGTTAATAGGGGTTCTGGGGCACAGCACAACATTCACTATTGGTCAGTTTATTATTCATTTTCAAAACAACTCTCCGAGGATGGGATCTTTGTTCCCTATGGTGGCAAGAAACTTAGGCCCAGGGATTTTAAGCAACTCATTCATGATCCTAAACCAAGGACATGCTGGATTTGAACCCAGGTCTCAATGAATTTAAAGACCATAGATTTTTGAATTAATGTACCGCCATTTACAACATCTGTCTCCAGAGTTGTTCTTTTTTTTTCTTCTTAATCTTACACATGTGCAACTCAGTATCCCATGAGCCCCTCTTCCCAGTCCCTAGAAGAGTCTTTTCTCTACCACTGATTGCCTACTGCTCAGATAGCCTCAGGGGGAGATGCCATGAGGTCTGGAGAGTTCTGAGTCTTGTAAGTTTTGTGAGTTTCCTGAGCCTCCTAAAGTTACTCAGCTTCCTGAGTCTTATGAGCCTCTTTCACTCCAGGAGCTAATGTTTTAGTTTGAGAAAAATAGGCACAGAGCACCTAGTACCTCACACCAATGCAAACAAACAGTTTTGTCCTAATAAGACTGCTTAGTTTATTGAAGACTTTTTAAAAGGCTCATTTATATCACAGCATGTGTCTTGAGTCCCCTTCCTCTTTGAAAGGTAAGTAACATTCCATTATAAAGATATACCTCAGTTTGTTTAGGCATCTATTTATAAACGGATTGCATCTATTTTTGGTGTTTATGAATAAGGCCGTTATAAAAATACCTCATCTCATCAAGATCCCTCTTTTTATGGGGTGGGCACATACCTAGAAATAAGATTATTTAATTTTATGATATTTCAATCTTAATTTTATTTTGAGGAATCATTGTGTAACATCTTTGACATGGCACCCATGGACAAATGTCTCTGATATATCCCCACTTGGTTGTTTTTCTCTTCTCTCCTCTTTTCTCCCTTCCTGTCTCTTTTCCTTTGATAACAGGAATAGAAGGAGAAATAAAGTCATGACTCATCACATTTTATGAAAAATAAATTTTTATTATTTCCTTGAGAATTTTGCACTTGTTTTGATCATATTCCACCCTCTCTCCTAGAACTCTTCCCAGATCTGCCCCCCCTTTCTATTCCTAACTTTGTGATTTCCCCTATCAAGGTCAATGTGAACAGCCCAAATACTCAACGATGGGTGGCTCTCCACTGAAAGGTAGTCAACTGACTCCCCTTCTCCCAACAGCTAGGAACTGCCAGTAGCTCCATTATTAGGCGTAGAACTTTATTGGTAACTCTCCATTCTAGGATTTGGCTTGTCTTAGGTTTGTACAGGTCTCGTGCATGCTGTTATGACCAATGTGAGTTCACATGTGCAGCTTCTTGGCTGCATCCAGAGGACATAGTTTCGGGGTTGCCATTCACCGCCTGGGCTCTCACCCTCTTTTTGTTCCCTCTGTCATAATGATCTCTGAGCGTTTGGGAGAAAGGGTGTGGTACGCATGCTTGACTGTGTACTTCCATTCCATCCTGTCATTCTCAGAAAGGAAAAAAAGATACCATGTCCATGATTCCACTGGTGGGTAAGCACGATGTCTTGATATGAACTCAATCAGTGACAATGGATTCCCTGGAAGCTACCGAGGATCATGTGAAGAAAAAACAATGGGGGCTGGAGACATGGCTCAGTGGTAAAGAACACTGGCTGCTCTTCAAGATGTTCTGAGTTCAATTCCCAGTACCCATATGGTGGCTCACAACCATTTGTAACAGAATCAGATTCCCTCTTCTGGTGTGTCTGAAGACAGGACACTCATACATATTTAATGAATTAATTAACTAATTAATAATTATTTTAAAAGAGAAAGAACTAAATAAAGATGGCTGCCATGTGAATTAGACTTTTGATTATGTTTCCCCCCACACCCCCTGAGGTCTGTAACATGTTTTAAAGAATTATGCTCTTGGGCCTGTGAGATGGCTCAGCAGATAAAGATGCTTGACTTCAAGTCAGATGACCTTTTGAAATCCACATTGTGGAAGGAGAGAATCAACACCCATAAGTCATCCTTTGACCCCCATATATATGCCCCTCCACACAAATAAATACAGAGATAAATGGACAGAGATCTTCATTCTTTGTGTATTTTAGAATTGATATGTAAAATTTGGTCAAAAACTTAAATACTGCTGCCAATGAAATTGCTCGCATATGTAAATACTAATATCTTAAGATGATGACATGACTCTTATAAATGTTTCTAAGTGACCTTGAGCTCTCATCCCTGTTTGCTTCCTTCATACAGGCTCTCCTTAGCCAAGAAACAATGTATTCTGTCTTCTCTCAGAAATTTTATTTCCATGCTACTTCAGAATCTTATGCTAATGTAACATAATTATGATATAAAGTCCTTTCTGAATATCATGTTGTACTTTTATCCATCAAGCGTATGTATAAGGATGAAAATTTATACTTTTTAAATTTCCCATGACTTAAGGCTTTAAGTGTTTTCAGGATTAAGTTATCTTCATGATGAGTGATAGCATGTGACTGACCAAAACAATGTAAATGCATAGAAAATCTTGATAAAGGGTAGCCAAAAAGGGAGAATTGTATCGGAAGTTTGTATTTAAAAAAAATAAACCTTTTATTTATTTTTATTTCATGAGAATTGATGGTTTACCTGCATATATGTCTGCATAAGGGTGGTTGATCTTCTGGAACTGGGGTCACAGACTGTTGTGAGCCACCATGTTGTTTCTTGGAACTGAACATGGGTCCTCTGGAAGAGCAGTCAATGCTTTTATTTTTTTTTTTCGAGACAGGGTTTCTCTGTGTAGCCCTGGCTGTCCTGGAACTCACTTTGTAGACCAGGCTGGCCTCGAACTCAGAAATCCGCCTGCCTCTGCCTCCCGAGTGCTGGGATTAAAGGCGTGCGCCACCACCACCCAGTCAATGCTCTTAATCGCTGAACCATCTCTCCAACCCTGTGTTTTTTTCTTAGTAAGAGGAATGATAGTGTATTTTTCTCATATGTTACATGATTGTGGATAAATATTATTTACTGTTAGATTGCTATGATTGCAAAGTGGCAGCATCAGTTTTATTTTATTTTATTTTATTTTATTTTATTTTATTTTATATTTAAGAGACCCTTGTGCTTCCAGAGGAGGAGATGGAATGTGGAGAGTGTCATTAGGAAAGTACCCTTTGATTTTTGGAACTCATTCTAAATTATTTCCCCCCACACCACATGCTAAGCTAGTATCAAATGTATTTAAAGATCATATAAAGGTCATATGACATCTTCTTTTAGCTTCCTCTTCTAATTTTGTTGAAATTAAAGCATCACAATGCACCAGCATTAGTTGCTTCTTGCATTGCTAGGGCACAGTACCAGACAAAATCAACTTAGGGTTCACAGTTCCAGGGTTCAGTCCCTTCTGGAGATTAAGTCCTGGCAGCAGGAGCCTGAGGTAGTGGGTCACCCTGCACTTGTGGTCAGAAGCTGAGAGGATGAACTCAGTATCTCGGCTTGTTTCTCCTCTCTCCTTTGATCTGACAGTTAAGGTGGGTCTTCCTACCCCAGTTAAACTAATCTAGAAAACCCGTGGGAGACATACCCAGAGACCTGTCCTATGGTGATTCAAGATCCTATACAATACAGTTACGACACTTGATTTGCAAAACACTTGCTGCCCAGTCTGTTATGGGTGGAAAACTGTGTGCTTCTCAAAGCTCATGTGTTGAACTCCTTATCCCTAGCCCCTCAGAATGTGACCGTATTGGAAACGGGATCTTTGTAGATTTAATTAGCTGAGGTGAGGTAATAGGGTGGTCCTTAGTAGAAAGCTGGGCAGAGCCAGGCATGGAGGGAAGAGGATATAAAGAGATACAAGGAGCCTTTTACAAGCTAAGCAGAGAAGTCTGGGACAGTCTCTCAGCTCCCAGAAGAACTAGCCAGTTAATAATTCAGATTTGGAATTCCACGCCCAAGCATTGGGGGACAGTAAGTATCTATTGTCATACCCTCTAGCCTATAATAACTTGTTTCTCCAGCCCTTGCTAACTATCACATGGGTCTTGGAGCCACCCCTTCCTGGCCATGAACAACATAGTTTCCATGATTTGGTGTTTAAATGAGTTATTCTATTTATTTTATTATTTAAAAATTTGAGATAACAGCAACAGAGAACAATAACAACAACATCAACAACAACAACATCAACCTCAAAATAAAACCAGCCCTACACTGTAGCCCACGTTAGCTTGGAATTTACTATGTAGCCCAGGCTAACTTCAAATGCAAGGAATTCTTTGTGCCTTAGCCTCTGAACTATGGAAATCTGAGCCACCATACCCAGCTCTGGTGGGATTTTAAAAACCTGAGAGCTATGAATTGGAGTGAGACTGAGAGAACAGAAAGCCCTGCTTTGTGAAGGTCATTTTAGAAAGAGCCCTGGCAACAGATACTGAATTTAAAGACCTTGAGGTTCTTTTCCTTCCAAAAACTGTGGACCATGTTTTGGCCACTGAGAAATTTGTGAAGCTAGTTTTCAGGGGTCTGTGTGTACAGCAGAGTGACTGCTATAATTCATAGATATCTTCATGCAGGGCAGGGTCTCTGCTTATATAAGGATTTAATTCTTTTTTTTTCTTTCCTTTTTGTCATTTAATGAGGCAGGCTATCTCTCCACAGCCCAGTCTGGCCTCGAGCTCGCTGTGCAACTTAAGGCTGGGCCTTGAATTTACAGCAGTCTTCCTGCCTCAGCCTCTTGAACGCTAGGTTCACAAGCATGCGTCACTGCTTCTGGTTATAGGTGTAACACTCTAATTTTTGGCAAGGAGAAGGAAGAGGACCCCCAATTAGGAGGGAAGTGGTTTGGGAGTGGTTAGGAATAGGTTGGGTAGCAACAGCCATATTGCTCATGCCCTCAGAGGGCTGTGTTTACAGACTGTATTCTGCATTAGCTTTTTTTTTTCCTTGAGAAAGCATCATAATGGAGTTGCTGCTTATGAAGACGAGGCAGGGTGGAAGGAGCAGTAGAAGCAGGTCATTCATGCAGGGTGCAGTGCTGCTAGGCGGAGATGGAGAAGCAGCTGTGTGTGCTGGGTGGAAGGAGCAGTAGGAGCAGGTCATTCATGCAGGGTGCAGTGCTGCTAGGCGGAGATGGAGAAGCAGCTGTGTGTGCTGGGTGGAAGGAGCAGTAGGAGCAGGTCATTCATGCAGGGTGCAGTGCTGCTAGGCGGAGATGGAGAAGCAGCTGTGTGTGCTGGGTGGGAGGAGCAGTAGGAGCAGGTCATTCATGCAGGGTGCAGTGCTGCTAGGCGGAGATGGAGAAGCAGCTGTGTGTGCTGGCTGTCGGGAGACTGAAGTGACTGTGGGACAGGTGATTATGAGCTCCCTGTGTACTCACCTTTACTTCATAGCCACTTCTGCCCCTGCTCAGACATTCCTTGTCTTTCTCTGGTCCGTTACTGTCTTGGTCCTGAAGCTGAGAAGGACTGAGCCTCCTAGAGAGGTTCAGCAAGGGAGCGTTGATGCTGCTTGACTGTCCATCTACTTTAAGGCTGGACAGAGCAGCTGCGTGGACACTGTCACTGATGTGAAAATATAGATGACCATCACTCACCACTCATGGGCATGACTTTCCCCGGGTGTGGTGAAGACGGTCTTTAAGAGACTTGTGTTCACCATCAGCCTTGAGGAAATCCATGCAATAGGGTGCTTTTGCTACTGCCTGGGAATTCACAGTCCTTTCTGTCCATTTCCAAATTGGGAAGGTGCTATAGTACATCCTGCTGAGCCCTACAGAGGCTCACTTGATGCTCCCTATTCTCAGATGTGTTTGGATATGTGGCCAAACTCCCTCAGTAGGCTGCTTAATTTCTCTCTGAATCATGAGCTGCCCTGCTTACTCAGGAAACATAGACAACACTTTCCTAGGCCATGTGGCCATGTGCTTCTTCTAGGCAGGGAAGTACAGAGGGGGCCAGGGCATCCCAGCCACAGAAGCCTCTCCCTCTCCTGCATGAGAGACCTTTTATGTTTTTGAGACCAAGAGGGTAAAACACTGGTTCTACTATAGTGATTCTTTGTTGAAAAATGCTTCTTTAATATTTGTCTGTTAATTTTCAGATAAGGTTTAACTATGTATCCAGGGCCTACTTCAAACTTGAGATCCTCTGCTTCTGCCTCCTAAGTAGGGATGTTACAAGGGTGGCTCTAGCAGAGCTCTGGTTTTACATTAGAAGAAATGTGGTTTTTACTTTCTAGTGGTCTCGCTCTGGCACAGGCACAGTCATAGTCTGTGTTCCTGGGTCCTTTGGGTGCTCCTAGCTCCTCAGAGGTGGCTCTTGGCCATGGTGGTGGAGACAGAGCCTACTGCCATGTGGATGTGACCATGTATCACTTCTGCAAAGGACAGAAGGAGATTAATAGTGTGTACATGGGAACTCTTACCCACTTGTGTCTCTTATTTGTGTAAATCTCTAGTTTCTGTGGCTGTAGTGGATGTAAATGCAAGGGTCAAGACACAAAGGTGGGTTGGAGAGATGGCTCAGTTGGTCAAGGGATTGTCTTATAAGCATGAGAGCCTGAGTTTAAATTTCAAAGCACAGTAAAAAACAAACAAACAAACAAACAAACAACCAGTCAGTGGGGCATGTAGCCTGTCACCCCAGCACTTGGAGATAGTTTTGGAGGCTCAGCTTTACTTTAACTTGTTAAGTTCCAGGCCAGCCAGAGACCCAAGAAAACAGAAAAGACACAAAAGAAAGAAGGTCGAATTTACCCGAGGAATGTTGCCCGAGGTTGGTCCTCTGACCCCCATACCCACCCACCTGCATGTACACCACCTATACCTGTGCACACAAATATACAGATGCACAAAGGCAAAGGGCTGGCACCAGCAGATACCTTCAGCACTGGTAGCTGGTTTCATTCAGCTACTGAGGAAAGAAGCCGAAATGGTGTAATGAGGACAGACTCTGTTACTTTGCATGTCCCTACCAGTTACCAGGCACAACATGAGACACTACAAACATGCAACCACTTTCTTTTCCAATCCCATGGGTTGAGAAGATTGCAACTGCATTCTATAGGGGAAGGGATGGCTGACTGAGCAGGTAAGTACCTTTCTCAAGATTTCAGTACTAGGAAGTGGCCTCATGTCCTCCAGGACTAGTTAAAGTGTCAGCAGCCTTGTTTCTCCCAAATATTTCTGTGGCCTAAAAAGCAGACTAGCTCGTTCCTTATACTATGCCCCTCTCGAGGGTTACGGCAGGCTAGGCAAGTTCCCCAATATCAGGTTCTGGAAGACACAACAGAACCTGGCCAGCAGTGTACCCGTCATGTGTTACCTTTGTCCACACTGATGACCAAGATGTATTACATGGCCACCCATGACTTACACAGAGTGAAAGAAGAACACAGAGTCTTACTGTCTGAGAGGACTGAACATTGTTTGAGGGCACAAAGGACCACCGAAATGACAGCGAAAGAATGTGCTAGGAAAAAGTGTTTCGTGAGGCCTCTGCCCTTTGCCTCCTGCGGAAGCTTCCCTCTCGCAGGCTGAGCACCTTGTGGGCGGCAGGCGCTGAACATTTCACGGATATTATTGCCGATTCTCACAACGTCCTGTTAGGTAGATACTGTTATTACCTTCATTCCACAGACGAAGTTATTGAGGCCCAGGAAGGTCCTGTGGCTGCCGGAGCCAGATGGCAGAGGGAATGAAAAACGAGGCTTGTGTAGCCCTCAGGTCATCCTGACTCCGGAGACTGTGTTCTTCTGTTCTCTGGAGGAGGGTGTTCGATATGACCAACGACACTCCTGTTGCAACAGAAGGGGCCTGAGCTTCAAAATACGGAGACTTACTTCAGCCAATTCTACCAGGAAGAAAGAGAAGGGGAAATTTTACTTAGAATGGCACCAACTAGAGAGCACCCTAATATTTTAGGCATGCCCTTGCATACCTGCTAACTTGTCACCTGCTTTTTCAAATAACAATGTATCCTGTGCTCTTTTTTCAGTAAAGAGCTGTGGTTTTTAATATATGTGTTCATGTGGGCGCATATGCTGTATACTTGCAGGTGCATATCCAAGTGTCTGTGTATGAGGGCCAGAGGTCAACCTTGAGTGTTTGTGGGGAGGAGATAAAGTCCTCAGTGTAAAAAATAATAATTCATTTTTCCTTCTGGCCCCTTAATTCTCATCAATAATGACACTGAGACTAATTATCATCGAATAGCCCATAAGCTTTGTCTCATTCCCCAACTAGCTTGTAACTTATTTAACCATTCAAACTATTCTATGTCTACTACTTGGTTAGTGACCTCTCCTCAGTCCCTGCCCGCTTCTTCCTTTGTATCTTCCCAGCGTCTCCCCTAAGCTACTCAATTGAATCTCTCTCATATCTCTCTTTATTCTATCCTGAGTTCAGCTACTTGCTGATTGAGTTCCTTACTGTTCTCTTGAATCTCTTTCTTCTATACTATTTCCTAGAATCCCCTCTCTTGTCAGTGTCCTACCTCTTAATTCCTGCCTCAGCTCATTGGCCACTGGCTTTTTTATAAACAGGTGATGCTTATAAGAGATTTTCTCTACATCTGAGTGAATGTGTATTGTTGACCTGAGCATAGGCATGTCAAGGACCATGGTGCCTTAGACCGATGGTTTTTAACCTTCCTCTCACTGTGACCATTTAGTATAGTTCCTCATGTTATGGTGAACCCCAACCATAGAATTATCGTTACTACTGTATAACTGTAATTTTGCTACTGTTAAGAATCATAATGTAAACATCTGATATACAGGATATCTGATATTTGACCCCTAGAGGGGTTGAGACCCACAGGTTGAGAACCGCTGCCTTAGCCCGATGGGAATCGCAAGACCTTTTCCTGGTCTGAATAAAGATGTTGACATTGTGAGGCTGTCTCTTCTAAGATAACTTCAGCCTGGGACTGCTCCCCTATAGAGCCCCCACCTGAAATTCGCTAATCAGAACCCAGGGCTGCTGGTGTGTGTCCATTCAAGGTGCCTCCTGTCCTTGCCTGCTTTTCTGTATAAGTGTGTGTGTGTGTCTGTGGTTTCCTCATTCCCCTTTGATCCAGTAAGGTTAAGTCCAAAGCTTTTCAGGTCCTGGCAGGTCTTATTCCTCAGGAGGCATCCTCTTTGGGTTCTGAGTCAAGGCTTCTCACTACCCTGGCGCTTGCCAAGTAGGCTAGGTTAGCTGGCCAGGGTGTCCCAGGGATCCACGGCTCCATCTCCGAGCTGGAATTAGAAACACACACTACCACACCCAATATTTTGATGTGGGTTCTGGGAATTGAACTCAGTTGCTTGTATTTGCAGAATAAGAATTTTCCTAGTAACCACCTCTCAGGCTCTGCAGTGCAGCTTAAGCTTTTTTATTTATATTTTATGTATATGAGTGTTTTGCCTTCATATATGTAGGTGTACCACGTGTGTGCCTGGTGCTGAGTCCCTGAAGCTGGAGTTACAGACAATTGTGAGGTGACTTGCGGGTGCTGGGAACCAAGCTAAGCAAAAGCAACGGGTGCTCTTAAATGCTGAGCCATCCCTCCAGCCCTGAACTATAATTTTAATGACTGACTACATATTCCCATTTTGTGACCCTGCCACCATTTATTTAAAATTCCCGAAGACAGGCATTTATCTTGTCTCCAGTGAGTTTCATCTCTTTACAGAGATGACTAATACCTTTCCCTGTTTCTAAATCCACTCATGTCTTCACCAATGAGAAAGATCCTTATGGTCAAAGATGTTTAATGAAAACATGGGTTCCACACTTCTCTCTCTCCTCCTTTTCCAGAAAGAACCTCATAGTGCTATTCAATGTCTCCCCAACTCCCAACTCAAAGAGTTTTCTTGGCATTTTTCATTTCGTGTAAATTTTCTGAAATTCCCATAAACTGCTACAGCCCTCTTTGCTTGCTTTGTTTCCCCATGGTTTGTTTGTCCATATTCTCTATTGCATTACATTCAGAGATGTAAATGTGTAATACAATATTACTTAGCCCTACTACGTTCCTATCACACATTCACTCCTTTGCTCACAATGTGACCTCAACTTGGAATGGCCTTTCCTGTCATCTGTGGCTGGTCTCCACGGTGCTGTTCAACAGACCAACCTTTCATGAAGCCCAGCTTATCTCCCTTACTCAGCTAAAGTTAACAGATCTTTCTGCTAGCTTCTCGGGACTTCATTCTTGCTACCATACACTCATCCAGAAAAAAGTACTTAGTGCTTATGGTGAACACTGAAGGGCCTAGGGCAGATACCAAAATAATAAACCTTGGTACTCATACTCTGGGATACTCCGCAGCCATTTTGGAGATGGTTAGAAACACATATACATACTTAAATTATTCCAGAGCAGTGATCAGGGATATAGTTCAGTTGGCAGAGAGTTGCAGCTGCTTAGCACGCAGGGGGCTCTGGGTTCCAGTCCCATCTCAAAAATAACAAAACAAACAAAAAAAGACAGCAGCACATACAAGGTGTCAAATGAAAAACCGACGTTTTATTTTATGCATGTTTTCACTTTGGGAAAGTCAACACTTTTTCTGAAAGAAAAGTGAGTGGGATTCTGGCCAGCAGCTGGGGTGAACCCCAAACCTCTACCCCGAGCCACGCCCCCAGCCTCTGGGCCATGCTGCCCGTCAGGCTGAGTCCCCCTAACACACCCTAAGCTGATGAAGACACCCGGGTCTGAGGAGTCACGGGGACTGAGTGGACCTCAGGCGCGGTCCAACCCCACTCGCTGCCCACGTTTCCCGGAGTCCGGTCTAGTTTTTACATCTTCCTCTCTCCCTGAAATAGATACGCAGCCGCCTCCAGATTTAGAACAGGAGCGATGACTACTTCAGGAAAGCCTGGAATATATGACTTTTCCAGAGACGGTTGAGGTCGCTCATACATCTTCAGGTCCTGGCAACCGCAGACAGGGCTTTGCCCTCGGCCGAGCCTTTGCCTCTGGGGGCTCGGCCTGGGAACTCAGCAGTTTCTCCAGCCTGGTGGAGGACGCTGGAGTGCGGCCTTTACGCCACGCCGTGTGATCCCCACCCCCTTCCGGACCGGGTTTTGCCGCCCGCCCGCCGCGCTCCGGGAGCCGAGACAGGCGTCGCGGAGGCCTCCGCGGTCGGGGATGGAGGCGGCGGTGTGCGTGAGGGCCGCCCCGCGCACGCGCGCCGGAGAGGTCGCAGGCTCCTTGCTCCTCCGGCTCGGTCAGGCCGGAACCCTCGCGCGGCCGCCCCGCCCGGAGCCGCCCGGAGCCGCCCGCGCCGGGACCCGCGACGGCCGGGCGGGGCCTGTTTGTTCGGCCCGAGTCCTCGGGCTCGCAGCCGGGAAGGAACATTCCTGGCTCTCCCCGCCCCGCTGCGCCCGTTCCCGCTCCTCCCCCGCCGCGTGTTTTCCGCCCCAGTAAAGATCGTGCCACACAAATAATCCTCGGATGCCCTTTGCCGAGCGGGCCATTTTCAGGGCGCGTCTCCGGAGCCACTAAAAGTCTTGTTTTCTCCCCAAAGTGGAAGGTGTGGGGGGCGGGGGTGGCTGGCTCCGCTTCCAACTGCTCCGCACGCTCGAATACTTGTCAGTAAAATCAAACTGACGTCAGCCGGGGCGGGGGGGGGGAAAGATAGGTCTCTTTTGTTCTCATGTTCTCCCCCCTCCCCTCCCTTGCGATCAAAGGCAAAAAAAAAAATTTTTTTTTTCCTTTTGGAGGGTGGAGGGAAAGACAAAAAAAAAGGGGGGGGGGAATTGCCGTGCAAAAAGATAGCTTCCATTAGAGCTTCTGCCCGGGCGAGGGGAATGTTTAATGAATGCATCAAGTCTTTTGATCACCCTCGCTCGGCTGGGTTCAGTAGTGCCGGAAGGTTAGTTGCATATCCTGTGGCTGATCTGAAATTCGATCAGCAGAGGGGGTCAAAGAAAAGAAAAGCATTTTAATGGGAATCAATAGAGGAGCATAGGTCTTGGAAGGAAATACGTGTTGATTAAAAATGCCACAAGATTTTAAAAAAATGTTCAAGACCTGTTTAGAGAAAACGAGAAAAAGGAAAAGCCAGGGAGGGAGAGAGGGAAGAGAGAGGGGGAGGAGGGGGGGACCCTTAGCAATCTATTTTCTGTGTGTGCTGCTGCCAGAGAGGCAGTCGGCAGACCAACAGTTTGTGTAATGCTTCAAGCTACAGCGGGCAAATTTAAAGCTGTATGCTCAGAACAACATAATAAATACTTATTGAAAATGCATTTCTATTTCTAAGCGGGGCTCACTCATGCATTATACAAAACACCCAGGGCTGCAGTAGCAGTCACAAGGGGACAAATAAGGTATACTGTGACTCGAGTCCTTAAAAGTAAACTATGGGGCTTATAACAGTTGAGAGCAGAAATAAACAAACAAAAAATTTCCCTTAAGTCGAAAACTAACAGCTTTGAACAAAACCAAAGGCTTAAAATGGAAACTTTGAAGAAGTTGTAATTTTAAAAATATCTTAAAACACTGAGGGTAAAGAGAAGGGAATGGAGGGAGTCAACGGTAGTAGATAGCATATTGATTGGCTTACAGAGTGGAAAATTATTGCCCTGTAGGTAGGGCAAGTGATCAACAACGTATACAACAGTTGAAGGGTTTTATGGCACTCCACCTACTACAGAGAAAAAGGAAAAGCAGCTTTCTAAAGCCACTGCTCACACCCACCCACACATATACTCTCTCACTCCTGCCTGCCTGGTCTGTTGGAAGAGAATCAATAGTATTTAAATTTTTTACACGTTCAACAAAGACAATCCTTTCCTCATGGAGAGAACATCCAAGAACAATGTGCTGGAGCTTTTCCTTCAGAAGAGTTTCAGCAGCTCCTTACTGGGCTCCTGGACGCCAGGCTCACTCTTCACCCACAGCTTTCTTATGCTGTGGGTTTTTTGTTTTTTTGTTTGTTTGTTTGTTTTTCTATCTCTAAAGGATATACAAAGGGATCAAGAAGCATTTTCAGTGTAATTTCCCTTCGATATTCCCAATAAAATTGTTTATTCAGCATCTCCCCATACTAAAATCCTTATGTCCCAGTCTCTTCTGCAGCATGGTTAATATTTTCATATAGTCTTTGCATGTGACCATGCTTTTCATAACTGTTTGATGTGTGGCCCATGATAACTGAGAATGTAGCGCAACACGTTTGTAGATGGCAATGTCATGTGACAACGTCAAAAGGTTGGATACCTCTGCTTTAAATCACCTCCAGTTTGTATACCTAACACATCTTAAATGTCATACTTTGCTGCACTGTTTAGTCTGTATAGCAGGGTGTGTTGGCGTACAGTGAGGTGAGGTTAAGGAAGGGCTTGCAAATCTGAGGTGAGCTTGAGCAAGGTCACATCTAAAAGGGAAAGAAAAGGAAAGAAAAAAATGGAAGAGAAAAAGAAAAGAGAAAAAAACATTAAAAAAAGATTGTTTATGGGTGGATTGACTCCATCATAGAAGCTATAGATATAGGAGCCAAAGTGTTGACTGCCTTTAATTTAATTTGATGGATGGAGGGACCATCAAAATTGAAAAGTGTTGTTTACCACATGCAACTTTAATTTTTTAGAACCTTATTTTTAGTGATGGTTCTTAAATGCTTTAACTCCTCTCCCCCTTTAGCCCACTACCCACCAGAGGTAGTAGAAAATAAAGGATTTGGGGTAAGTGGACCTGTTTAGAAAGGTTCTTAGGAGCAACTCCCGTTTGTGTTTTCTGGAAATCACAGGTTAGCAGCGGCAGCTTGATCCACTCATAAACACCTCACAGATACTCCAGGAGTCCAGTTTAGTAGAGTCAGGATAGCAAACAGGAATCAGCAGCAGTGGCAGAACCTAGCAAAGACAGTTAGGCCTCGGCCTCAACAAGAGTCAGTAGGAGGGACCAACAGGAGCATTAGGACAAGCTCTGGCCGTTCTGCTCTCTCAGAGAAGCAAAGATCAGCAAAGACTTGAGACCCACAAGTATTGCACAGCTAGCTGTACCAGCAAGCCAAGCTCTGTCTCTGTTACTCTGTGGAGTCCTGTTTATACCCTCCAAACATCATGTGACCTCCATGTGCCTTATCTCAGCACAGGTTTACCTCAGCACGTGCATCCAATCAGTCTGAGTCCATGGAGGCAGCAAGAAAGTGCAGCACACCACCAGAACCAATACATGTGTGTTGTTAGCAAAGATCCTTCATCACGTGTCCCTTTATATGCTTGCTTTAGCAGAGCATCCTCTCTCCAGTGTCTGCTTCAGTGAAATGTTCCTTCATGTGTCTGCCCCAGCAAAACACCATCCGACTGACTTTCCAAAGAACCTTAAAATTTCCACTTGAGCCATACTTCATATCTTAAGATCTTTTTGTTGTCTTTCAAAACAGGGTCACGTGTAGCTCAGGCTGATCCTGAACTCACTATGTAGCCAAGGCTGGTTGATATCGGTCATCTCCTATTTCTAGTTTTTAAGCACTGGGATTTATTTCAGGTTCATTCCACAGATTTATATAATAAGATGCCTAAAAACAAAACAAAACATTTCTTAGCAACTCTTTTAGCGTTTCCTTTTGTTTGTGTGTCTTTGAACTATGTGTGTGTACATGCACGATGATTGTATTTATGTGGTTGTGTGTGATAATCCTCTCGTACCACGGCGGGCATCTGAGTAAAGGCCAGAGGGCACCTTTCAGGCATCAGTTCTTGCCTTCCATCTTGTTACGGCATCTCTCTTTGGCTCTACGCTGCCAACTCCAGGCTAAATGGCTCACAAGATTTCTGGGAGATTCTTCTGTTTCCCATCTCCATGTAAGACTGCTGGGATTACAGTCTTGCGGTAAAGTATCTGGCTTTTACATTCCAGGGATCTGAACTGGGAACTCAGGTCCTTCCACTTGCACACAGAAGGCTTTGTACTTGCTTAAGACAATCCTAAGAAGAGCTTTGGAGGCAGAGACTACATCACTGTTCTCATCCCTAAGTCCACGGGTACTGCTTAGAACAGTTTTGCATGTTGAAAGTAAAGCTAGCTAGTGGACTTCTTTGAGTTAATAGTGGCAGATGATGCAGTGATTGGATTCCAGAGACAGAAAGTGTGGCTTGGTAATCTCAGGTTGCCAACTTAAGTTCTTTAAAGTCCAGATGCTTCTTTGGCAAAATAGAAAAATTATACTTACCTTCTAGACTCATTTATTGAGTTTTTTTGTTTTGTTTTGTTTTTTTCAAGACAGGGTTTCTCTGTGTAGCCCTGGCTGTCCTGGAACTCACTCTGTAGACCAGGCTGTCCTCAAACTCAGAAATCCACTTGTCTCTACCTCCCAAGTGCTGGTATTAAAGGTGTGTACCACCACTGCCTGGCCCTAGACTCATTTATATGATGAATGTACATAGAGTACTTCATATAATGTTTATATGTAATCTAGAAATAATATATTTATGCTGTATATGATATATAATATGCATACATCTATCATCTATCCGTTTTGTTTTTATTGCAAAGATTTCTCCATCCCTGGAGCCATGCCTTCCTTAACCACACTCTTAAAAAAAAAATCTATCACCTATCTACCTATCTATCATCTATCTATCTATCTATCTATCTATCTATCTATCTATCTATCGGTATGTATATATTTATTTAATTTATTTGTTTATTTTATGTGTATGGGTGTTTTCCCCGAATCCATATTTATACACGTATATGTCTTGTACCCATAGTGGTTATGGAAGTTATCATATGGCCTAGTCTAGAGTTACAGATGTTTGTGAGCTGCCATGTGGGTGCTGGGAATTGAGCTCTGGTTCTCTGCAAGAACAAGTACACTTGACCATGAGTTCATCTCTTCATCCTCCCCACTCCCCTGACCCATGTGCTTTAGGCACATCTTTATGAAGTCTCTCCTTGAATATGCAGCAAGCATCTTGTTGCCTCCTCCTGAATTTCTTGGAATCCTGGCTCTTGAGACATTTCCTCTCAGGACCTGACTATAATCTTCAAGACTGAGGAACTGTGTCTAGGTGAGATCATTTGTAGGTGGGCTGGTTGATATCACGCAATCTGCTTCCAGCAGTGTTCCAGCAGCCAGCAGATAGCATCGACCTTCAGCCTTGACAGTCACCCATCTGGTTTTCTATCCTGTTTAATCAGCTGCTGTCTGATCCCAAATCAGAACTACCCAGTTGAGCTCGCCCACAGTGCTGTGAAGAGTTGATAAATAATAAATGCATAAGATAGGCTGTGCACCAAATTTGCACTCCAAATTTTGTGTGTTGGAAACTTAATAACCAAAATCTTGTGCTAACAGCTCTTGAAGGGAATCTAACTAAGGAGATTTTGCAGCTTCATGAGTGACTGAGGGAGCTGCTGTGTTTTAAAACACACTTGCTCTGTATGACTGTGGGATGCTCTCTACCACATTACGATCCAGCAAGAGAGCCTACATCCGAAACTGAGCAGATGTGGCTGCTAGTCTTGGATTTCTGGCCTCCAGAACTTGCAGTTAAAGAGATTTCTCTTCTTTATAAAGTTTTTGGTCTTAGGTGTTTAGTTGCAGCAATAGAAAATGACGGAGACAACTAGCTTTTATGACACTTTTTACTTTATGGTAAGTACTAAACCCATTTGTTTAATAAATGTAGATGGAATAGCCTAGCTGCTTGGTAGGTTTTCCTTGAGCTCATTCCTGTCCCTGCTACTCTTCACCTACAGAAAGCCTGCTAGCATTGATCCCCGAAGCTGCTTAAGCCAAAACAGGCTACACACAGAATCTCTCATGCTCTTTTCTCAGGGGTTTGGAGCCTAAATTGGGGGAGATTTATTTATTCAGTAGAAAGGGAAGTTTTTTTTTCTTTTGTGAACTTTATACGTGAGTGCTATATTTCCATCACCCCCAACTCCCTCTTAAATCCATGACCCATTCTTTAATTACCATCGTGTGTCCTCCATGTCCACCCCGGTCTCTCTCACCTACCTACAAGATAAAAGGTGCCACTATTCATGGGGCTAGCTTGCCAGCTGGATTGTTGGGATTCACGGGCTTATGCTAGATAGGACTATTGATTGCTTCTGTCCTTTGGCAGCTTACACAGCACTTCTGAAGACTGTGAGCTAGCCCTCAGGGAGGAGGCCTCCAGTTAGCCCCTGCTCAAGTCCTCCAAGTGCAGGAGGTAGAAAGGTGTGGTCTCTTCACCTAGGGGAGCTTACCCAAGGTAAATGGTAAAAGCTCGCATGGGATGAAGCAGGAGATGAACTTAGTCTCTCATAGATGCTTTGGTCTCGGCGCTGCCTCCCCCACCCTGAGGTGGCTTTCTCTTATCTCCCTGACCCTGGGATGGCTTCTCTTATAGGAATTTTCCCTTTCAGGCTTTTGATGAAGTTCTTTTGTTCATAGAATGTTCAAATGTAAAAACCAAGGAGGACAAAATTTTACTAGTTTCGGAGCCGCTGAAGCACGTGGCCCTAGCAACCCCTTCATTTTAGTATTTACACTCCCAAAATTCACTTGGAGTATAAGGAGACCCTCGGCGTCTATGGGGCATTGGTTCTAGGACCTCACTACAAATCAAAACGAACATGCTTCTGACTTCATACACACAGACAAAGCACCGCAGGCGTCCTGCACATGCCCACAGAGGCACCCCAGGCGTCCTGCACATGCCCACGGAGGCACCGCAGGCGTCCTGCACATGCCCACGGAGGCACCCCAGGCGTCCTGCACATGCCCACGGAGGGAGGAAAGTGATGGCACATCTCTTTCCCCACCGTTTGATTTTGGTAAATCCACAAACGGCTCTCTGGTATGGAGGACCTGACTGTCTCTCGTTTGTGAATCATATAGTCTCTGTCCCCTGGGTGCCTGGTGGAGAGTAGGCAGTGACCTTTAGTCAGTAGCACACCTTAGGCTGTGCTTGAAACAATTTTCTAGAGTTGAGTGGTTACAAAAAGGTTTTTTTTTTTTTTTTTTTTTCACATTCTATATACAGTACTGTCAGCACCAGGGAGATATGGTACCCAACTGCTGAACTCCATAAGCAAAACGAAAGTGAAACAGCTTTAAAACCTTTGAAAGAAATTATAAACTTATAGGCACATTAAAAAGTAAGTATCAGGGGCTGGCGAGATGGCTTAGTGGATGAGTGCTTGCTGTACCCACGTGAGGATCTGAGTTCAGAACCCAGCATTCCAGCAAAGAGCTGGGTGTGGTCATGCTTGCCCTTGACTGCTCTGGGGACAAAGACAGGAGGACCGCTCAGGTTTGCAAACAGCCAAACTGGCTCCAGGTTCAGTGAGAGACCTTGTTTCAAAGATACAATAAGATACCTGATATCCTCCTCTGACCTTCTTACAGGCATACATATCCCCAGCCCAAATAGGTATAAAACATACATACACACCATAAAAGTAGACAATCTATAGATCTCAATGAGGTAGGCCTGGGCATGGGAAAGAGAGCAGTGGTTACATACAATATGGAAGGATGAGGTATGTATGGCTTAGTGGATTGCAGGATAAGGTCCGGCCACTTACTTAGTTAAAGACTGTAGAGAGAATCTCTTATAAGCATCACTTGTCAAAATCAATCAATCAATCAATCAATCAATCAAACAAACAAAAAACCCCAAACCAAAACAACATCAACAACAAAACCCCCCACCTATGGCCAATAAGCTGAGGCAGGAAACAGGAGGCGGGACATCCAGCAAGGAGAGAGAGAATTCTGGGAGATAGTCAGAGGTGGAAGTTTCGACAGCCAGACATTGAGGAAGAAGCAGGCCAGGACTGAAGGAGAGGTAACCAACCAGCAGGTAGCTGATCTCAGGATAGAATAAAGAGGAGACTTGCCCTAGGAACTCTGAGGAGACAGGGAGAGGAAAGCAGGCACTTAACTGAACCCAGGTTAGAATAAAAGGGATAAGTTAAGAGAACAAGCCAAGCTTATGGCCCAGGCATTTATTAAGAAGTAATTAGTCTCAGATTTGTTATTGTGGCTGGGAGGGAAAACTTGGATTTACTTTTTACAAGAGATGAAGGGATTCTGGGGAATATATTTAGATATATACTGTGGTATATATCTATGTATATGTCTGTTCTTAGAGTAAAATTTTGTCAAGATAAAACACAGGTCCCTTTCAGAACTTAATTGGTATCTTTGAGTCTTCATGCATAGAATATGCCCACAGTGAAACATGTCTTAATAAGCAATTCTGTCAGCTAATTTTCATGGCACTTCACAGGCCCTTCATACTGGAACTCCCATACAGCCTTCCAGAGTGGAAGCTGCTTTCTGGAATTTGCTGGTGAGGAAGCACACTTCTTGGGGGTGCTGGCTGAAGGTGCTTCTCTGTCCCCTGCTGCTGGGACCAACTTGGTTTGAATCATGTCTGTAGAGACTTATTTAGGACAATGAGGTCTCCATGTTGGTTTTTGTGGTTGATTTTTGACTCTTGCCGTTGGACCCTTTCTGTGATGCTTGTTTCATCTGTCCCAAACTAAGTCCATGAGCTGTGCTAGCTGTCTGCTCTTGGAAACACGCTATGTACTCTGAGCCAGAGAGAGGTTGCTGAGCCACACACAAGGGCAGCCTCCAGATGGACGAACTTTGTTGGAAAAAAAAAAAAAACCCTCGAGTAATCTAATGAACGCTGGCTGGAACTTAGGGACGATTTCGAACACTATAAAGAAGCCACCAGGGAAGGAAAATGTGGAACATAGTCAACAGACTGTCTGAATCATGATCTAGAGAAAGGGACGAGACTCAGTAGAGGAGGAGGAGGAGGAGGAGGAGGAGGAAGAGGAGGAGGAGGAGGAGGAGGAGGCCGGGGCTTCAGAAACAGCAATGACAAGGACAGTGGAACTGCAGGTGTTGGAGGTGTTGCGTTCTGTGAAGACTTGGAGATGCTTAAGCTAGTACTGATCTTTTGATATTTGATCGGAAAGCTCAGGCTCCTTTTAAGCGGTGAACTCCTTTTGGCGATAACCACGCCCCCACTTTGGCTTGTGCAGCTCCGCAGTGGCTCCCAAGTCTGACAGGGCCCTCCCAGAGCTTCAGCGGTGGTAGTAGTAGTGGTTCTGGGGAAAGGAAAGTTTTTTCTGGCAATCCTTTTAAGGTTCTTACATCCTGCCATATCTGTCCCTTGCTCTTGCAGTCTGAGATGGCTGTATTGTTTTGCACTTGTGTAAGTTTAATTACATAGATTATTTTTTATCGTGGTACAATGCACACAACATAAAGTTTACCATCGTTATCATATTTAAGGGTACGGTTTTAGGGCCTGGCCATTGCAACTTGGCCCCAGCAGGAAGAACATGCCCGAGACAACCCCGGCCCCACTGAGTGCCACACGGTGCAGTTGGGACATAGTATTCCTAAAATGATCCCAGCCACTCAAAGGAAGTGGAAACTTAAGGGTTCTTTGGAAAGTTGGTGGAATGGAGTTTTGCTGGGGTAAACACGGGAAGGAATGTTAGACTGTAATGGACACAGGTGAAAGGTTAAGGTAGATTTGTGAAGGAACATTTAGCTGAAGCAGACACAGCTGAAAGAATGTTGTGCTAAAGCAAGCAAGTGAAAGGACATGTGATGAAGGATTCTTTGCTAACAACATGCATGTGTTGGTCTGCCTTACCTTGTATAGCTGAACTGCATTTGTTGGGACTCCATAGAGAGAAACGTACCAATAAACTTCTGGTGGTATGAGGCAGTTTCTCAGACTTGGGCTGATTGGCAGTGTGAGGTAAGATTTATAGAGGACACGTGACACTTGAAGGGTATGACTAGGACTCGATGGACAGTGACGGAGACAGAGCTTGACTTGCTGGTACAGCTCTCTGTGCAACGCTTGTGGGTCTCACATCTTTGCTGATCTTCGCTTCCCTGAGAGAGGCACAGCTGAGAACTTCTAGTGTTCCTGTTGGTCCTTCCTGCTGACTCAAGCCAAGGCTGAGACTTGGCTGTCTCTGCTAGGTTGTGTGACAGTTGTTGCTAACCCAACTCTCCTGAACTGGACTGCTGGTGCATCTGTGAAATGCTTGTGAGTGGATCGAGCTGCCCCGGCTAACCTGTGAACTAAACTGCCGATTTCCAGACAACACAAACAATAGTTGCTTCAAAGAACCTTTCTAAACAGGTCTACTTCCCCTGAATCCTTTCTTTTCCACTACCTCTGGTGGGTGGTGGGCTAAAAGGAGGTTAAAATGTTTAAGAACCATCATTAAAAATAGGATTTGAAAAATCACTCAGAGACTCTGCTGCCTCTGAGAACTACCACATCAGAGTCTGTAGACTTGTAGCAGTTGGGTCTGTTTCCACCAAAGGCCATGACGACATCCTTGGTCTGGGCTGCTGCCAGGGGCCATTGTCTTAGTTAGGGTTTTACTGCTGTGAACAGACACCATGATCAAGGCAAGTCTTATTAAAAAACAACATTTAATTGGGGCTGGCTTACAGATTCAAAGGTTCAGTCCATTACCATCAAGGTGGGAGCATGGCAGCATCCAGGCAGGCATGGTGCAGGAGAAGCTGAGAGTTCTACATCTTCATCCAAAGGCTGCTAGTGGAAGACTGACTTCCAGGCAACTGGGGTGAGAGTCTTAAGCCCACACCCTCAGTGGGACACCTACTCCAATCAGGTCACACCTATTCCAACAAGGCCACACCTCCAGATGGTGCCACTCCCTGGTCCAAGAATATACAAACCATCACAGCCACGTTGATGATGTCTGACTGCTGTGCAGAACTGGCCCGCACTTCTCTGGCTGCAGCTCAGGGAAGCAGGGCCTTCACACTTTGCCCTGGAAGTACAGGAGAGCTGGCCCTGGTTGCGAGTCAGGGGAAGTTGCTGAGCTGGCCCGCCTCTCGCTGTCTGTGCTGTGCTGTGGGGTCTCTGGAGAGATGCCCCCCTTGCCCCTATGACTCCCGAAGCAAGCTGGAGAGCTGGCCTCACCCTTAGCCTGGGCAGTGTAGAAGAGCTGGCCTCACCCTTAGCCTGGGCAGTGTAGGAGAGCTGGCCTCACCCTTAGCCTGGGCAGTGTAGGAGACCTGGCCCTGTACCTTGCCTGTGTTGCATAGAAGAGCTGGTCCTGGTGATGTGTAACAGATGGACTGTCCTGAGGGGGTGAGCACAGGAGAGCTTGCTCTGCCACTGCCCTGCCTGGTGGTGCTGTGGGTAACAGAGAGATCCTCCTTATCTCCAACCCTACCCCTTACCTCCTGTGGCAGACTGAAGAACTGATCCTGAGGCCGTGAGAGAGGGACAGCTGGTTCTACCCCTCCCTGGCTGGGTGAGCAAGCCGGGACAGTGCTGGAGAGCTCATACTGGTGGTGTGGGTACAGGAGAGCTGGCAGGCTGACCAACTCAGCTACCCCTCAGGTCCAGATCCAGGGCTTTGAGTTGGCTAACTCCACATCTACCCCACCTATGAACTGCTGGAGATTGTGAAAGGGCTGGTCCTGCAGAGCCAAAGCTGCAGGATCTCCACAGCACAGGGTAACAATAGGATATCCGAAAGGAGTCTCAGTGAGGATATCTCAGTGAGGATACAGTATTAATAGTATAGCAGAAGCCAGAGGCCTAGAACCAGTCCGATGACTCAAAGGAATGAGTTTTTACAAGTGAAGGTGTGTTGACAAAAGGCTATGCCGTGGGGCACACTACAGCTTCTACAATGAGATATTTTATTGTTTTATACTTTTTATTTTGCTGGGGGAGAGAGGTTTCAAGGGTGGAGGGAGAGATACAAAGGGATGGGGGAGATGAGCAATATTGGGGTGCACGATGGGAAATTCACAAAGAATCAGAAACAGTTTTTAAAAGTGTAGGTTAGGACCAACAAGATGGTTCAGCAGGTAGAGGTGCACGGGCACAAGCCTGGCAGCCTGAGTTTGATGCCCAGAACCTGTGTAAAGGCAGAAGGAGAGAAGTGACTCCACAAAGCTGTCTTCTGACCTCCATGTGTACAGTATACACATAAGTGCACACACCATGCACTTCTGTCTGTGCCCACAAGTATATTTGCACACGCACTAATGTGACATGTAGAAACTCAAGAGCACAGTTTAGTATATCAAGTGCACTTATTGTTTGCAACCAATGCCAACCATTCAGTTTCAGTAACTCCCCACTTTCCTTCCCATCATTCCTTGGAAATTACTATTCTATGTTTCTACTCTGAATGTGACTGTCACAGCCTAGTAATTTTAGTATCTAGTAATTTTACATTAACTTTTAAAATTGTATTTGTGTGTGTGTCTGTGTGTGTGTGTGTGTGTGTGTGTGTGTATGTGAGAGTGTGAGTGTTTATACATACAGACCCATGTGGACATCAGAGAATAATTTGAAGGAGACAGTTCTCTCTTGTTACATGAGTCTTGGGGATTGAACTTAGGTCATTAAGATCTCATTGGCATGAGCCCTTACCCTGCTGAGCCATCTTGCCAGGCCTTAATTTTACATTTTGGCAGGATGTCTGTCAGACTTGAAATGGCTTTAGAGAAAAATCTCACAGCATGAATTACTGAAAGTTTTTTTATAGATTTTTTCCAATTTTTTATTAAATATTTTCTTCATTTACATTTCAAATGCTATCCCGTAAGTCCCCTATACCCTCCCCCAACCCCCAAGTTACTGAAAGTTTCAATGCCTTCAAATGTTTAGCATATTTTAATTTTTTTCTCCTAATGTGTGTTTTCTCTTAAAGCTGTTTTCTCTCAAGTCATCCTCAGTGAGGGTCAGAAATTTAGGTCTGATGACTATTAAACAAGGAATTGTAGATAAGTCATGATACTCTCTCTCCTCTGACTTGATTGGTTCTTTCTTCTATGTATAAAACAAGGTGTTCTCCAGTTGAGATGATCTTATTCAGTAGTACTTAATGCAACTGTGTTAGTAGTGCCCTTAAAATATGAATGAAGCTGGTAAATATTGTGGCATATTCTCATAATAATTAATTTTATACATCTTTGGAAATGGTAAAAATAACATTTTGTTTCAGTCATGGGCATCTGAAAAACAACATTTTATATATTCCAGTGTATAAACATTTCTGTTTAAACAGTAAAAGTGACTCTGAGAAATAAATAAAGACAGGAAACTATATTTTGCCTTGAGTCATACACACACACACACACACACACACACACACACACACACACACACTTCACAGTAAGATAATAGATTTAGACTATAAATAACTTTGAGGCCAAGTTATTCATGTGAAAATGTAATTAATATAAATTATATAGTCTGATCAAATGATGTCTGTGATGGAGAAATTTAGGCTTTTATAGCCTTCTTCTTTCAATATGATGTCACCTTTGCCTTCACTCCTAGAATCAGTCTGATAGGAATCCCAGGTTTCTGCCTGATGAAAACACAGTGGAGCCTCATTACCTCTCACTTTGTTAATCCACAAACCCCATCATTTCCACACACACACAATTCCTCAGTAATGTCATCTTACTTCATAGGAAAAACGTATAGCCAGGAGCTCCAGGCAAATCTCAAATCACTAAGAATTCATCACTTTTGCCAAATATACGACAGACCATTCAGTAGCTGATGGTCATGAAGCATAACAACGCAACTGCATTTGTCTAAATAAACTAGTAATGTGAGCATCACATGTCTAAAAGAAAGTTTACATTGTGCACATATCCACATATACCTGTTCATAAAACTATTACACAAAATGCAGGTAGGTTGTTAGAACGATAGCCCTAATGATCAGGCCTGTCTGCATTCATGTCTCTTTGCCATTCTCTCAATCACCAGTTGTCTGTCCATCCTTTGACTAAGGACTGGTCCTGTGACTTGACTTGTTGGATATGAACTTAGTGACGTCTGTGTTATCAGAGGCTGGGCTCACACAGGCACAGATGAAACTTTTTGAGAGAGACCAGGCGAGTCCAAACACCAATCTACCACCCACAAGAGTTCTCTTGAGAAACAGAGCCAATCAAGTGCATATACATGGGATTTATTAGATTGGTGTACATGGTACGATTCAGATAGTCCAATGGCTGTCTCATACTGAAGATGTTGAGAATCTAGTAGTTGCTCCATCCATGAGGCTGCCTATCTCAGAAGCTCCAACATGACCCTGAAGGCTGGAGGGTACCTGGAGTGCCACTGGACTTCAGTCCTTATTGAAAGCTTGAGACGCTGGTTCTAATTTCACTGAAGGGATACCAGAAAGCATGAGAGTGATAGAGCACAAAATAGCCATCCCCTCTTTCCATGTACTTATGTCTGGGATGCCACCAAAAGGTGCCAAGCACATTGAGAAAGGGTCTTCCTGCTTCTGATAATGGCCATTCCTCCCAGGAGTCCCTTAGCTGCTTGTTTTCATTGATTCCAGTTCCAGGCAAGCAGGCAACTAAGATCAGCCACCACAGGATCCGAGTCAAGTCTGTCAGTGAATTCCCGACCAACCCATAGCAACTTGAGAAAAAAATCAGCTATGATCTTTTTAAGCCACTGAGGTTTACTGTATCCATTTGTTTGGTGTTAAGTAACTGATAGAAAAATTGGTGTCTGGAGGGTGGTACGTGAAGAACATATCTTAAAAGTATGTAAGGATGAGTTGGGGACCACATAACAGGTAGACTGTAGGACAGCAGGTATATTGCTAGCAGAGGCTCTCAGAACAGAGAGGAAAATGCTTATGTTGTGTGATGGAGCAAACTCACAAGTGTGGTAACTTTGGAGAGAAAAAAAAATGAATCGAATGACCTTGGGGCCTTGGACAGGAAGATTTCAGTCAAAGTGCCCATTGGCCCTCAGAGAAATGATCCAAAGAGTAAAACAGTTGTTTAAAATTAAATTTTACATGGACTACAGGAGAGACAAGACATTGTGAGTGAGAAAATAAAACTGTTTAAAAATCCTAGTCTCTCCAGTCAGCTGAGGATTGTTAAAATAAGAAATGGCCTTAAGGTAAACACTGAGTCTGGACTGTGACCATTAAGGCTTCAGAGGAATTTAAGGAGGAGCCTAATAGTCCCTGTCAGGCAGGCAAAATCTTTCTAAGAATCTTAAGGGCATTGTTTCATGGTCACTTGCCGTGACCATAGCGCAGCTCTGGATTGGGAAGAGTTATAGATTTATAGATATGTTTTCTGGGGAAAGACTACAGAATGCATAGGAAACTCTCGGTGTGGAGAGAGGGGGACCGGGAGGGGGACCGGGAGGGGGACGGGGAGAGGGAGAGGTTATATTGTACAGAGCAGATAGCCGACCAGCTGGAATTCAGTGAGTGGAGGGTTTCCTTAGTGGGCTTTCCTTCTTGTAGTAAGAACTACTGAGGTATAAGTTTCAACTGTCTTTACTATCCCCTTAGCTGCTGGCAGTTAAAGCTGAGAGTACCTGACAAAAGTAGGTTGAAGAAACACGTGTTGCAAGAGCCAATCAGATTGATTAGGACTCAGGTTGATTTTTATTCTCACAGGCTTGTTGATGGTTCCAAATTAAGCCAGAGCTTTGGGAGTTGAAACTACCAGTGTATTAGTCAGGGTTCCCCTAAAGGAACAGAAATGATAGGATGAAAAAAATATGTGTATGCTACACACACACAGATACACACTCACTCACAGACACTCACTCATACACACACTCACCCACACTCACTCACAGATACTCATACACACTCACATATACACTCACAAACTCACTCACTCACACACACAAACTCACTCACACACACACTCACTCACAACACACAAACTCACAGACACACACTCACAGACACTCATACACACTCACATATACACTCACACACTCACACACACTCACAACACACACTAACTCACTCACAGACACATACATACACACACACACACACACACACACACACACACACACACCCCACCCCAATGATTGTGAGGGCAAGCAGGCAAAAGGTAAAGTTTCCTTCTTTGTGTTCTCTTATCTGGCCCTGCCCAGATTTAGGGTGGGTCTTCCTTTCTCAAATCAACTGATGAAGACAATCTCTCCCAAGAGTGCACAGCAGCTTGTGTTTTACTGAATTCCAGATCCAGTCACGTTGACAACTGTGATCAGCCTTCACAACCTTCATCAAATCCCAGCTCTGACATGTAGCCAAATCAACAATATCAATTTTATTTGTTGTTTTTACTTTTCCACATTATGTTGGCTCTTCTGGATCCTTTGCTCCTTCACCTTGATTTTAGAGCTACATGTTGACATTCCACAAAACAATGTGCAGGGATTTCTGGTGGACTGTGATAACCATAGATCAGGTTGGCAAGAGCTGGCACCTCGGCACTGTTAAACACTTCTATGCATGAATGTAGAATTTCTCTCCATTTATCCGGTTCTTTGATCTGCTTCCACAGAGCTTGGAATTGTAGTCGTGTAGATTTGCACATACTTTGTTATATTTATACCTAAGTAATTTCAGTGTGTGTGTGTGTATGTGTGTATTGTATTAATTTAAATGACAATATACTTTTCTTGTTTACTTTTTTTTGTGAGAAAGATTTACTCTTTGTAGCCCTGGCTGTTTTTGAACTCTCTGTAGATTCATTCTGGCTTCAAACTCAGAGATCTGCCTGCTTCTGGTCCCAGAATGCTAGGATTAAAATGTGGGCCATGCCTAGATGACAATGTACTTTTAATCTCAGTTCATTGCTGGCATGTGGGAAGATTGTCTGTTGTACACTAATCATTCATCCTGTGACCTTGGTACAATGACTTTGTATTAGAGTGGTTTTTTAATGGTTTGCATTTCCTACACGGATTGTGCTGTTTTATCTCTCCCTCCCCATCAGCACACCTTCTGTTTTTGATTTTTAAAAAGCTTTATTTATCTAATTTTATGTGTATAGCTCTTTTACTCTGCACCACATACATGCCTGCTGCCCTTGGATGCCAGAAGAGGGTGTCAGATCTCCTGAAACTGGAGTGACAGTGGTCGGTGCTGGGTCCTCTGAAAGAGCAGAACAGCCCGTGCTCTTAACTTGGGTCCATCTTTCCAAACTTAGTCTTTACAGAGTTCATATACATTGAATGCATCTACTGCTGATATAGGGGTGCCGAGATCTTCCAATATAATAGTAATTCCATCTATTCCTTCTATACCTTGATGAGTGCTGTTTTGTGTATTTCGTGCCTGTTTGTTGGGAGAAGCATATATGATACAGTTGCTTAGGGCTTCATGGGGCTTTGGGCACATCATTTATAATCCCCTTCTTCATCCCAGCCAACTGTTCTCACTTTGAAGTTGGCTCTGTGTGAAAGCAGTGTAGCTCACCTCATTTCCTTTTGGTCTGGGTGCTATCTCTTCTTTGTCCCTTTACTTTCAGTGTGTGCCTTTATATTTAAAACCAGTTTCTTGAGGACAATCCAGAGCACTCTGTAATCCATTCTAATGGCTGTTGTCCCTTCCTTGGTGAACTTAGATAGATATTCTGTCTTTTACGTTTGTGTCTGCTGCTCTCGTTCCTTCTGTGCTTTCTCTCCCATGTTTTCCCTACCATTTGCAGTTTTTGTTTGTTTGTTTTTGGTTTCTCGAGACAGGGTTTCTCTGTGTAGCCCTGGCTGTCCTGGAACTCACTCTGTAGACCAGGCTGGCCTCGAACTCAGAAATTCACCTGCCTCCGCCTCCCAAGTGCTGGGATTAAAGGCGTATGCCACCATGCCCGGCCCATTTGCAGTTTTATTTGAGCATTTTATATGATTCAATTTTTCTCTCCTTTGTGGGCCATGCATATGTTTTAGCAGGGTTGTCTGAAAGTTTGCAGGGTTTAATTTTGTAGTCTACTTTCTAATAACACTTTACTGCGTCCTGGGCTGTGTATGCACCTGGTTCCCTTTCCTGTCCATTGCACCATGGCTGCCATTCACTCCATGATGTAGAGCTGTACGGAAGCATGTGACATGCTGATGCACACGCTAATAAGATGCTAGTTACAGACACACACACACACACACACACACACACACACACACACACACACACGGGAATCGAGGAAGCTTTGATTTCACCTTTACCAGCTTTGATTTCACCTTTACCAGCTTTGATTTCACCTTTACCAGCTTTGATTTCACTTTTACCAGCTTTGATTTCACCTTTACCTATTTTTTTCCCTAAAAATCTTCCTTTCATGATGCAGATGTAAGTTTCTTGCCCATATAATTGTCCTTCTGTTTAGAAAAGTTTGTTTAAACCTTCATGAAGACATATACTGGCAAAAAATGCCTTCAGTCTTTGTGGGAACACTTTGTTATTTCTTCTCCTTTGAAGGATGACTCCTCCCCCTTTGAAGGATGACACCTCCCCGTTTGAAGGATGACTCCTCCTCCTTTGAAGGATGACTCCTCCCCCTTTGAAGGATGACTCCTCCCCCTTTGAAGGATGACTCCTCCCCCTTTGAAGGATGACTCCATACAGAATTGTAGATTAGTGGTTTTCTTCCCTCTCAGCCACTTAAACATTTTTTTTTTTTTAAAAACTGCATAATATACCAGTCAGATTTTCACTGCTGTGACAAAATACCCATAAAGGACCACGAGGAGGAATGGCTTGTTTTGGCTCTGGTTTCAGTCATTTTAGTTCGTGGTTGGCTGGCTCCTGGCTCCATAGATTTGGGCGTGAGGTGAGGCAGAATGTAACATGATAGTGGTGGCACAAGCTGTGGGAGAGAGACAGGGATCCAGGAGCAGACAAAGTTCAGCATCACATGCCCGTCAATGACCTACTTCCTTCAGCCGTGTCCCTGATCTTTAAGGTTCCCACCATCTCCCAAGACAGCACTGCCAGGTGGGGAGCAATGTTTAACACATATGCTTGTTGGGGGCACAATTCACAATTAAATCATCATATGCATTTTCTGAGACGATAGATGTGATTCTTAGCTTTTGTTTCTCTCATGGTGTTGTGTCTCATGGTGATATGTATCATGGTGATGTGTCTCTTTCCCCTCCACATCCCCACCCCCTTGGCTTTCTTTGATTTTGAGAAGTTTGATGAGAAATTCTAATTTTTCTCCTCTGCCCTCTCCTCCCTTCTCCCCACCTCTTCTTCCTTACTGCCCTCCCCCCCCCCCCCCCCCCCCCCCCCCCCCCCCCCCCCCCCCCCCGCTTCCTCTGGGGCTCCCTTAATGCTCACGGTGAACATTTTGTACTTGACCCACAGTTTTTGGATGTTTTTTTCAGTTTTAGTCTTTTCCTCTCTGCTGTCAGGGTTGAGGGTGTCTGTGCCATCCCTGGCAGCGGCCACTACCCTCAGGAGTCCCGTGAAAACATTGCATACCGTTTTCTCTTTTTTTCTCATTGTTTCTTTGACCTTTACTATTTTGTTTTGTAATGTTTTTATTTCTCATTACATTATCTGTCTGTCCTTATACACTGTCTGCTTCCACTAAAGTTCTTAGCATATTTATCACAGTTTGTAAAAATCCCTACTTTTGTAAGCCCAGCATTCTCATTGTATCTGACTTTGCACATGACGCTGGCCCAGTCTCTCTGATGTTTGCCTTGCAGTATTATTATTATTATTATTATTATTATTATTATTATTATTATTTATTGGACTGGGTCAAAGGAATTGGTCTTAATTTAATATTTTTAAAAATAGGTTTATTATAATGGCCCCACAAATAAAGACACCACACAGCTAGATTAAGGTAGCCCATAAACAGATACCTGTCCTGTCTCAGATTCTACAGACATCCCAGCCAACATGGGTAGTCCATTTATTCTGAAGTCACGGGCTTCATTTTAGGGTGTTCATTGTCAATTACATTTTTGTGAACTTAGCCACAGAGAAAAGAAAGAGGAGAGACAGGGTTGAAACTTAGGAAAGCACATTACATAGCTGTGTGTTTTCTTTCATGTGGTGTTCAGCGTGCATTCCACCCTAACAGGGAGCAAGCATTTCATCCTGTGCCCAGGTGTGTAGGGAAGACCAGCATCCTATCCTGCAGCTAAGCCGCACCTCTGTTCCTGACCTTCTGACCTCATCGTGGACTCCATCCAACTTCCGGGATTTGTTTGGTTTCCTTCTATGGAAAAGAACAGCAGAGGGAGCAGGATTAAGATCTAGACCCTTCCCGCAGGTTTGTGAGACTCTGAAAACCACATAGGTTAGGGTTTTTTTTTTTTTTTTTTAAACACTTCCTCCTGTGGGCGGACCTCAGCATCTCACTTTCTTCCTTTTGCCTGAAGCCCAAAGGGACTTTCCTTTGATGGTCCCAGTGCGGACTTGGAGGAGTTCCTGGAGGGAAAACCAATCAAAATGATCAGTCCTCCTGTGGCTGGCTCATACTGGAACTCTCAGTTCTCAGATTGAGCTGAGCTTACTAAACCTCTAGGCTGTCGGTTCCACTGCAGGCTGGGGTTTTTGTTTATTTGTTTTGTTTTGTTTTTATCTGGGGCTGCTTTCCATCAGCGTTTTGTTCTGGGGTGAATAGTTCTAGGATGTTCTGATTCTGAGAGAGCTGCCTGTCTTTCACATTGTGAGAACTCAGCTCACAGGGATTTGACAAAAACTGTTGAGTTTGAAGTCATTAGGGTGATTATATATCTATGTACCTAATAATGTCTAATATCCTTAAGCTTTTTACCTGTTGGACCAGAAACCTAAATTATCCTTTGACATTTAACAAGTCAGAAATTGATCATTTTAAATTTTATATTAAAATTTTACTACATTTTGATTGATTGATTGAGTGTGTGTGTGTGTGTGTGTGTGTGTGTGTGTGTGTATGCTTAACAAGGGCTGTGTTCCTTGTGCCATAGTGCTCAAGTGGAGGTCAGAGGACATCTTCAGGAATCAGTTCTTGCCTTCTCTTTTGTTTGAGATAGGCTCTCTTGTTGTTTGCCATATATAAGCTCATATAGCTGGCCCTTGAACTTCCATGGACTCTCCTGTCCCTGCTTCCCATCTGGATGTAGGGGTGCTGGGATTTCAGACGTGGGCTGTGCCCAGTTTTCTCTGTGCTCTGGGGGTCTGCTCTTGGGTGTTCCCACTTGCGTTAGTAAGCACTCTACCTCACTGAGCCGTCTCCTCAGCCCAATTAACTTAATTCTTCCATGCTTCATTTCCTCCGGTGTAAGTAATGATTCCAGCTCCTATGTGGCTTCATGGTTTTAAGGCTTAAATCCACAACACATTCATAGCTCCCAGCATAAGGGACCACTAAACGGAAGCTCTAGTGAGGACCTCCTGAATGGGTAGTGCTATAGGGCTTGTGGTTTGCCTGAGCATTTCCCTCAATTTCCGTATCACTACAATGCTCACATGGGGCTTGGTACTCTTGCTGTTCCCTGGATTATTGAGGTTACATGAGATTTGATCATCCTATCACAGGAATGGATCCCTACTCTTTGTAGCATGTCTCCCAACCCTTGGAGCAAAGGCTTCAGGCAGAGCAACACATCCATGATATCAAAACACACAACTGTTTACGGATGGAGGAGAAGATTTGAGCTTTCCCTTCTTGGGTGCTTAACCTGCATTGGGTGGCTCAGGAAACAATCACAGTCAGGCAAACAATCTTTGGCTCCAGACGACAGCAGAGAGTAATACGGCCTGTGTTCACGGCAACATTCTCCCTAGTAGCATTTCAATTCTTGATTCTTCTCACCGCTTGTCAATCTTATGATATCTTCCCATGGAGGATGAAGCGACAGGCTCCTGCCTATTTCCCTGTTTGGCTATTATTTTAGGGTCTGTTATAAGCTTCTGGTAGGCAGGCAGACAGAGAAACCTTGTTTTCTTTTTAAGGCTACTGGTGTGGTACTAAGTTTCCATTTATCTTGTATCCACTCTGGGTGGGAAGGTGGGGAGGCCAGACCTTAAGATCTTAGTAATCGTAGGAATTGGGCTGAAGCCTCTAACTCCCGATGGCAGTTACAACATGCATACTTGCCTGAGGCATCTCTGCCAAGTGCCTCTATTATCTGAATTAAAAAACATGGTACCTGGTTCCAAGCTGCAGGCTCAGTCCAAAAACTGTTATTCTGTCTGGCTTCATTTTCTTCTTTGCTTGTCAGAGTTGAAAGTACAGCTTTTTTTTTTTTTTTTTTTTTTTTTTTTTTTTTTTTTTTTTAAGCAATAATAAGACTTCAAGTAGTTTTGGAAAAGCACTGTCAATATTCTGATATTTTATATTTTGAAGACAAATGAATGAATATGCTTTTCTCTCTAAGCTAGGAGCTAATAGTCAAGCCTGCTTGGTGCCAGTCTTAATATTACATGATTTTTAAGTTAAAGTATCCTTCAAGATAAATTTCCATCTTAGAGACTACCATTCTGCATGTTGGATTGGTTTATGTTTATGTTTCACTGTTAAGGGGCCCTAAAGGAGGTGCACCCTCATGCTTACTGCAGAGGGCACAGGCTAACAAAGGCTTGCGAGGCAGCTGCAGATTCTCAGTGTGGTGTGAGCTCACCGCTCACTTAGAGCTATTTTAGACATCTTCTCTGCGAGAGAAGCCAAGATGCAGGAGGCAGGCTGACAGCAGAAAACACTGCGCACCAAGAAACGCTTTGTTCCATAAACTACTCGACTAATTTTTCTGAATTTGCAGGGAACTGCCAGGGGCCTGTGGTACCGAGAGTGCAGGGGACTCAGGAGTAGGCTGTGCTGGTGACTCTGGTGTGCCCTACCCACTGGGACCAGCAGTTGAGTGGGTGGGTGGGGGTGGCCCAGCTGATGCTACAATAGCAGCCTAAGTGGTAGTGATGGCTCGTTCAGGCACCCTGTGTGAACTTCGGAGGAACTTCTACCAACTGCCCACTAGGGATATCCCCGACTTACAAGGCTACAGACTTCCTTCCCCTGACAGGAACACTTTGGGTGAGATGAGTTTCAATGTCTCCATTAGAAAATGCTGTAATTCTATGAAGTTAAGCCCATTTGATCTAAAATGGGGCACAGAATACCTTCTGGCTGTGTGCATGATGGACGAATGTATTGCATTGCAGATAAACCTTTCAGCATTATTTCTGGCTCTTATGTTCCCATTTCAAAGGCACTCCCACGCCTTAGCTCAGTGCCTACTCTGTGCTGTGTGCCTAGTAGGTTCAGAAAAATATAAGTCGTGTTCCTTCCTTAGGATGCATAGCATTTGATGGGGGAAATGACTAACACTTGAAATAATAACAGTCTACAGAGTCACATAAGCCTCTGTGCAGAATAGAAATGCAGAACAGAATTACAAGGCACAGGTTCAAGCTGGGGGCTCAGGTTTCAAACTGCCGAAGGGGATAATCCTCACATGGGGCTCACCCAGCTAGCTCCCCTCAGCCTGCTCAGCCTTTCTTCTCCAAGTTCTTGTTTACCTATCTCCACAAGTGCCTAGGCCCACCACAAACAGTGTAGTATGAGAGGCAGAGTGAGGAGTCAGTGGTGTGGAAAGGGGACTATGGGAGCCTCCAAGGTGGCAGCGTTGGCCTTTGTAGGGAGGGTGGGAGGCCACAGGTCCTACAGGGCTCTTTCTAGAGTTGGTCGAGGAGTCCATCGTCTGGGTACTGCCTGGCTGGCTGGAGGAGTGGGGAAAGTCTGGGGAGCCAGGTTCTGAGTGTTCTGGGAGGAGAGCAATATCAAGCCACTGGGGAGGATGTTTTCATTGGGTCTGAGTTTACTTCTTTGGACAATAAAATATCGGGAGGTGAGTGAGCCATGCCTCGATGGTTTCCTTTCTGCTTAAGGGAAGCCATCGTTAGAGATGTATGTCAACATTCAGTCTACAGCCTTTGCTGTCTCAGGATATGGAGGGGCCTTAGAGCACTGAGGGACGGAGGCTCTGAGGATCATCCACTATGATGGCTCCTCTATGTTGACCTCAATTAGCATCCCCTGGAGACCTATGAAAAAGTACCAAGGCTTTGGCTTACAGCCCTCTGCTTTAGTACCTTAACTTAATTGGTCTGGGGAGGAGGGGCCCTGGCACCAGAGTCAGTTTACAAGTTCCCCAGTTGCTTTGAATCCACACCCAAGGTTAGAAAGCATCAACCAGTCTACCAGAGAAAACAACCGGCGTGGCTACAAGGGACAGCTGACATTAGCTCTGGAAGTCCAGAGGCTCTGCAGAGTTCCTTTGGATGGATGACTTTCAGCTGGCCTGATTCTGTAGTGAGTAAAATTCATTTGGGCCAGAGGAGAAAGTCCAAACCAAAATTAGAAAAAAATTAGAAATTAGAAATTAGAAATCCAAACCAAATATTAGAGGAGTGTGTGTGTTTGTGTTATATGTGGTGTGTGTGTGTCGCCTGTGGTATGGTGTGGTGTGAGGTATGTGTGTGTGTGTGTGTGTGTGTGTGTAGTGTGTATGGGTGTGTATGTGTGTGGGATGTGGTACGATGTGTGTTGCTTGTGGTATGATGTGTGTTGCTTGTAGTATGGTGTGTGTTGCTTGTAGTATGGTGTGGTATGGAGTATTATGATGTGTATATATGTTTATGTGATGTGGTATGATGTGTGTGGTGTGCTGTGGTGTATGTTGTGTGTGTGTCTATAGTGTGTATGTGGTGTATGTTTGTGTGTGTGGTGTGGTATGTGTCGTGTGGTGTGATGTGTATGGTGTGGTGTGTGTGTCTGGCTAATAGGAAGACTGGTTATGTAGGCTACTGAAGTGTGTACCACGGGACTCAGTGGATCACAGTCACCAGCTCTTAGCACAGAAGTTTGATGGGCAGTGAAGACAGGTTTAGAAGGATGAGCACTGCTGATCATCCACAGAATGGTCCAGTGTGGAGGCACCCCGGGAAGCCTTTGTGTCTGAGCCTGATGTCTCTAGGCTTCATTCTAAGTGTCCTTATATGGATGGACAGGATGTGGAAACTTCTTCGCTTCATAGGATGTGTGGCTTGGTAGGTACCATGCTGTTACCATGGAGATCCTGAGGTTAGCGCTTTCAATTTAGTGCTCACTATCAAGCCAGGAGACAGGATGTCTAAAACAGCCTTTGCTATCAGTGTGCTGTTCTCAGGCACATCACTGAAGGATGAGTTATCCCTGCCGCTGAGGAGAACCAAAGCTACATGCACACACACACACACACACACACACACACACACACACACAGTGACACAAAACCAAAACAATACCAAACCTGACTCCAGGCGGTGTGGCCAGTCATGGAGTGAGGCCATCTGAGAAGTCAGAGGTCACGTGAGTCCTCTTCTGTGGAGGTTATAGGTCGTTGGGCAGTGGAGGCGGAGCCAAGTGCCCCTGTTCTTTGCTTTTCTCCTCCTGGGTCGCTGGATGCTCCATGATGCTCCATATACGTGTGTGTGGTAGCATCTTGCAAGGCAGCTGCACTGAGTGACACCTGTGGCTGGTAGTTAGTACACAAATATACCAGGTCACCAATATTCTGTGGCTCCACAGAGGACAAGCAGTCATGGAGAAGAATTATAAGAGGCTGTGTCTGGGGGGTAGGGGTTTTACTCAGAGACACTGATCTTTAGTTTGCTAAATGTGGGGAGAGGGCAGAGGCTGTTCTAGATATAACCAGAAAAAAGAAAAAGGCAATGATCTGGATCAGAGAGGATAATGTATTTCCTTCTCTCTTTCCTCTGGTGAAAACAATTACTGTAGAAAGGAGGCTCCGACTAAGAATTTGGTCTTACAAATTGAAGCTTCAAGGAACATGTAAAGTCCAATCTCACAGGAGTACAATCTTGGTGAAGCTAAGAGATGTGACAGGGAACAGTCACTGACTCTAAACGACAGCTTTAGGATCCAGGATCCTTATATATTCTATAGAAGACATACGATACACAAACAACATCTGCCCCCATATAGATCACTGATTCTTAGGGACAGTTTAAGGATCCAGCTCATAGAGGATATAAACCCCAGTGAAAGACATAACAATACAGGGACAATATCCACCCTCCACATAAACACTCACTCAAGCAGCTTCATATTGGAACTCCAGCAGAGGAGATGTTGGAGGATCGTTTTAGGCAGGGGAAGAAATGCCATGTCATCAGTGGCTGAAGGAAATGACAAATTTGACTATAGTCGGAGAGGGGCAGGCCATGCTAGGCAGAGGCAATCCAGCTTTAGGACCCTGAAGGATAAAAGGCTAGTCTCGGGAGCAAGGGAACGAGTCCAGTGCTTAGAGGTTGTCACCACTGGTGGAAAGTTCCACAGAGGCTACTATATCTGGACCAAACCTTGAAGAACACATACACACTTCCAACAGGGTCCATTCTGAACATCTTAAGGAATGGACAAGGTATTGGATGAGAAGAGAGATGTAGTCAAGGATGGCCAATGTTCTATGTCTAATGTATTTGTTTGATCATTCTTTATATGTGCATATCTCTCCTCTCTGTGTCTCTGTGTCTCTGTGTCTCTCTCTCTCTCTCTCTCTCACACACACACACACACACACACACACACATACACACACACACACTTCAATTCCTTCTACTTTGCTGTCTTTTGTTTGGTGGCACACTGCATTGAACCAGGATTACTTGTCAACATGCAAGTTGGGTGTTATTCTGTTGAGCAAGGGAGACTTACCAGCAGCTATCCACTGAGGATTATGACCCTGTCCCATCCGCAGCAGCCATTAACTGACTAGAGCTTCCCAGGGAGGGGTGAGCCCTCATGGTTACCCTCCCCTTCATGCTGACATGTCAACTGGCTTGATCTTGTGCCGACAGCCATAGCTTCTTCAGTTCATGAGTGCCACAATCATGAAGTTTCCAGATGATGGGATTTCACAGCACTTCTTCCCTGCCTCTGCCTCCTCTTCTTCAATGTGTCCCTGAGCCTTGCTCATGTCGTTTTGATGTGGGAAGGGCAAGATCGGTCAGTTTTAAGGACACAGAAGTGCTGTGTGGAAGGATATTTGTGATGGTGGAAGTGTCTTCTGTTTAGCTACTCATGAGCTAAATATTAGCCAATACCATTACTATTGGTAACAGTAGCACAGTTACAGTTATGATGTAGCAAGGAAAATGATTTTAAGGTTGGGGTCAGCACAGCATGATGAGCTAAATATTAGCCAATACCATTACTACTGGTAACAGTAGCACAGTTACAGTTATGATGTAGCAAGGAAAATGACTTTAAGGTTGGGGTCAGCACAGCATGAGGAACTGTATTAAAGGGTGGCAGGGATAGGAAGGCTGAGAACTGCTGAGCGAATGGAGAGGCAGGAGTGCAGAATTGAGCCTCAGACTATAGGTCTGAGAGGCTGCTGAGGATGGGCGCTCCTCCTTCAAGGTGAGCTTTGGACCGTACCTCCATTTCCCTGGTAACACTAGATAGGGAAACGCCACAGCTACCAGCTTCTGTCTCCAGGCTTTTTGGGGGGCTACCAAGGTGAACAACACCCCCCCTACGCTTCTGAGAACCCCCTCCCCAAGTAAAGCTACTTGTGGAGCTTTGGCCTTGCAACATGTTACATCTGGTTTTTTGTTTTTTTGTTTTTTTTTGTTTTTGTTGTTGTTATTTGTTTGAGTTCTAATTCAAAAAGAACACCTTTCCCTTTCTGTTTTTTTTTTTTTAAAGAAGATTCTGAGCTTGCTTTCTTGACACTCTGAGATTTTTCAGGCATTTCCCTGAAGTTCTCTGTCCCTCTGTCACACCTCTGGTGCCCTCCATTGCTGACGATGCTGGCTTTCATGGGATGCTGCCTCAAAAAGGTCATAGCTTTTTCTCTTCTTTCCTCCTGGAAGTTTCCAAGGCTTACAGCTGCTTGTTGGGATAAAATCATCCTTGAGCTCCCTTCTGAACCAGTTGTTCAATTCTTTAATTAACAGGTCCAAGAACTTAAAAACGAACCCCAGAATTCCCTGGTAACGGGACTTGGGGAAAGAGAAGTAGGAGTTGGAGAGGGAGGTGGCAAAGTCTATCTAGAGGAGCCTGAGTTATTTTGAAATGAAGAGAATATTTTAGCAAATGAGAAAAGGGACCAGGGCAGAAATGCAAAAAAGAGCTTCACATTCAGGGAAGAGGGAGAAGAGGAGTCCAGGAAAGGAGCCCAGAAGAATGACAGAGATCAGAGTCCCTAGGCCTGGGATGGGGCGGTTGGTAACTTCAGAGGGCCAGGGCCATCAGTGCTGTGCTGAGCAGTGGCTATTATAGATTTCTGGGAGATGTGTTGGTTAGCTATCTACTAGTGTATAGCTGGGATCTTTCAGAGGAGCCAGATGTCCTCATACAAGAAGCTTTGGGTCTGTGAACCAATCTCATCTAGGACTTGGCTGAGAGACCAGGTTAGGCTCCCTGGAAGACCTAGTCAATTGCGTGCCCATTTCAGTTCCAACGATACCAAAGACTTCTGTGGTTCAAATGATCTAGACTGCTGCTTTCCAGTGCCACCCATGTCAGTCAAGATGCCAACTTAGTCTCTGTGACTGTGACCCTTCTCCCTGCATTCCCACCCTAATGAACTTGGTGGTCCAGTGTGCTGACAGAGGTCATCTGCTTCCATGTCCCACAGAGAAGAGCCATGGTATATAATGTCCTGGGCTATTGCTCATCTCCTGCTAGAAGAGTTGTCTGTGGCCTCCTACCAGGCATACTAAGAATGAGGCAAGGAAGTTTTACATTTTGAGGCTACTTCATGGCCATCCTCCCCAAATCTCTGCTTAGCCTTTAGAATTTCTCCAAGGAAGTTCTGACACCCAACATCAGTCAATAGCAGCCACCCTGATCCTGACTCAGGAAGCTGAGGTGTTGAATACTGATTGTCAGCTTGGTCAGGAAGCTGAGGTGTTGAATACTGATTGTCAGCTTGGTCAGGAAGCTGAGGTGTTGTATACTGATTGTCAGCTTGGTCAGGAAGCTGAGGTGTTGTATACTGATTGTCAGCTTGGTAGCATCTAGAATCACTTAGTAGTCAAGCCTCTGGATACTACTTAAGAGAAATTCTAGATTGAGTCAATTGAGATGGAGAAAAAAAAAGCCATCCTAAATGTGGGTGCCTCCACCGTGTGGGCTGGGGGTCACAGACCTGGTAAAGATGAGTGTTACCTGAGCGTGGAGGGAGATGGAGACCTCTCTGTGAATTCCTCACTGTGGATGCTCAGTGTGACCAGCCACCTCACAATCCAGCCACCATGCTTCTCTACCATGATTGTACCCTCCAACGGGGTCAGGTGTAGCAATGACTAAAGTAATGTCAAAACCCAACTGTATAAACTTCAAGAGGCCCTCCAATGGTTCAGGTTAACATGGCATCTAGGGTCTGCTCATTCTACCTATACATCATTTACTGTGCACCCACACTAACAAATGAGCCCAACTCTCTAACCTGATCCAATACACTTAGGCCTTTTCCCATTCATCTTTCCTAGGAAACTTTTGACAGACATTCACAGCATCTTCTGGGTCCTCTGGTATGCATGTAATGCCCTCAAGGCCATCCTTTACACCATAGTGCCTGAGACTTGCCAGTGACTGGAGTATGGTGACTGGTGAATGGGGGGTGGGGTGGGGGTGAAACAGCAGTCTCCACAAGGCAGCTCTCTAGCAGTGACCCTCCAGGTTGCTTTTCTGTGGGAAGGGCTCAGAGAGGAAACAGACAGGAAGAAAGGGCTACATCCATGGACAGGAAGCTCTGACCTGGGCGCTCCTCGGGGCTCTTGCATGCATTGTGTTTTTGCATTGGATTTAGGGTTGGATCTTAGAAACTTTGGTTCTAGGAGATAAGTCTTCCTCTGGGATGGTCTGAGGAGCTTTCTGGTTTCTTAGCTAGTAAAGCTGTGAACTAAAAGCTCTCAATGAATCTTTTTCTTTTGCTAAATTCCTTAAAGCAAGCAACTGTATCACACACTTTTTATTTTGACCACATGTATTATAACAACCACCATTTGGACACCCAAAGCCTTGTCTTGTAAATAATAGTTTAGTGAATATATTTACCATTGTGTACCACGGGTTACTAATGTCCTCTCTTTACTGTCAGTGACAGGACATCAATGCCTGGAAACCTAATCATATCCAATTCTAGATGAGCTAGTGCCAATTTTAAAGTCCCCTAGATTCTCCTGCCCTTACCAGTATGGACCCAGGCAGGTTGGATCAGAGAAGCCAGGCCACTGGCTGGGGCATGCAAATAGGATTTCAGTCAGCAACTAGACCAGAGGGCAGTGTGGAAGCTGGCATAAAGTCTGTGGAAGTCAAGTTCTTTTGTACTGGTTTTAAGTTAGAAGCACTAGAAGCTGGGAAGAAAGCTAGACACAGAAAATTTGGGAAAATTTGGGGCACACCAGAAACTGCAGTGATGAGTTACACTTTCAAGGATAAGCCATCAATCTTATCTCTCACTGACTTTAACCTTGGTGACATGAACAACCTGCAGAAGTGGCTGGTGGCCTTTGCAGTGGCACTTCACAGTACTGGGTACAGGGACCAGAGCATCAGGAAGTTGGCAGGCATATGAATCAGGCCAGCAACAGAAAGTACAAGCTGAGACTGTCCCTTAGAGGGTTAGCCCGAGTCTTCATTCCTGCCTTAGAAGTGCCCTGCCAGTGTTCTCATGGCCAGCCCTAAAGCCAGAACCAGTTCGGTTAGGAAATCCTCAGACAGTAAGTTTGCCTTAGCTCTGGTGTTCCTATCCAGGATCCCTGCCAGAAAGAAGTTTCTGGGGCAGATGCCTGCAATGTTCAAAAGTGTGGGTGGTGGGCACAGGCTGAGCTGGTAGCTGATGGCTTGGGTCATCAGGGTACATATTAGGAAGTACTAAGGTGGTATCCTTCAAACAAACTGGGTGGGAACAATTTCAGTACCTTATACTCCTGGAGTTAACATCCAGGGGAAAGTGCCTGGGAATCTAGGTGAGTGACACCTGGGGCAACTCCTGTGCGGCAGGGAGTTTTGTAAACTTTGCCACAGGGAGTGGCATGGGCAAAAGGAAGGCTCTATGCTAGGAAGATATCGGGATCTGGAAGGCTCTTGCTGGCACTTCCAAGTTCTATGTCCTTCAAGAAGGACTTGGAGCCGCAACATGTGGATAGTGGTAGACACAGAGAGAATTAGTTAATAAAGCCTTTGGAGGCTAGGAGAAGGGCTAGCCAGCTGGGAAAGGTTAGACTTCCAATAGCAAAGACTATATAAAGGATTGGGGTTTTTCTATTGCAGTACCACAGGCTTTTGGGTCATTTTCCAAGTGTGTGCATTCCTGTGCATACTCTGTTCCAGGTTGGCCTTGGCGCATGCTCTGTTATAGGTTGGCCTTGGCGCATGCTCTGTTCCAGGTTGGCCTTGGCGGCTGTGGTTTCCAGTGTTTCTGCCAACTGGCTTGTTTCCTATGCCAATATTAATTCTTCTCTCTCCACCTTACTCTCCTGCCACAGTTTTAGATTTATTTATTTATTGTGTTCATTAAGAGGAGAAGGTAGTGCAGGTTTCCAAGTAGAGGCCAGCCTGCAGAGAAGAAGCAGGGCAGCCTCAGATGGAGGACAGGAGGGGCTGGTTTTAGAAAAAGAAGAACGACAGCTCTTTATCATACATGAGGGGAAGAGGGGAGTGGAAAGAAGTGGGGTGAATGTGAACAGGAAAGAAGCAGGAAGGAAAAAAACAAAAACCTCCACAAACCACGTCTATCTCTGCGAAACAGAGAGGAAACCAGTCCAAGGCAGGGTGGGGAATCTGGATTCAGACCAGAGGGATAAGTTGGCGTCCACAAGGAGAGAACTGACAAGCTTCACGGAGAAACTTGAGAATACCCCCCTGCGAGCAGGAGGCTCTACCCCTGTGAGCTCTCTTCCCTTGTCATGGGCTGAATTGGCTCATCCTAGATATTCAATCTTAGTGCAATTAAAAGACATTGAGTTCGTAGCCTTACCTCACAAGTTTTATTTTCTAATAGGAATTTTGCTCAGTTATGAACCTTATTTCTGTATTCCCTTCGCTTTAACATCTACTTAAATAAGGCTGACTAGACAATTGGGTATACCTTCACTCTACAAGGTTGATAGAGTTTAAACTAGCTGGCTTTCATATTTGAGGTTAGAAATGTATTCAGTTTTCCTGGTTGCTCCTTAAAACCCGGTAGGAGACTCACGGTCTAAGGTGAATAGGCCTGAGTTGGATCACATGGCTGCCCACCAAACTCTGATCTGTGTTGACTGGGCTAAGTTGGGCAAGCTCTTTCCCTGGTCTGCAGAGGTGGTGTATGTAGTAATGGTACAGATACCAAAGGAGATGCCATGAGAAGTGAGCAGAATAACCCACATAAGCGCAGCATGGTGCGGGCATGCGCCAAGGGCTTGGAGATTACCTGCAGGTGGAGAGGTAGACAGAGACTTGGACGACAGCTGTGCCTGGAGCAAGTTTAAGATACTTCCATCTGGGATCTTTGAAAGGTTCCCAATAGAGCTGGTATCTTTCCTCTAATACCCAGTGATGTGTTTATAGAAAGATAAAGAGAGGAGGGGATATGTTCTGTGGAGGTGTGGTGAGGTTTGGGGGAAGGGGGTGCCTCAGCGGGTCCATGCCAAGGCATCACTTCCCCCACATGATGGTATCGTATAGAATAGAGTTTATTCAGGGCATGGGGAGGTGAGTTAAGAGGGTAGTAGAGGCAGAGAAAGGCAGAGAAAGGGAGGGAGGGAGGGAGGGAGGGAGGGAGGGAAGAAGGGAGGTAGAGAGAGAGAGAGAAGGAGGAGGGGGAGGAGGAGGAGGAGGGGAAGGAGGAGGGGAAGGAGGAGGGGAAGGAGGAGGGGAAGGAGGAGGAGGAGAGAAGGAGAGAAGTAGAAGAGTAGAGGCCAGCCATGAGCACGTGTAGAGTGGGGGTGAAGGGGCGAGGGACAGAGCTGGAGCAAAAAGATAAGCGGGCAAGAGAGCGAGGAGGGGGCAAGCAGCCCCTTTTATAGTGGGTCAGGCTAACCTGGCTGTTGCCAGGTAATTGTGGGGCGGAGCATACCTGGCTGTTGCCAGGTAACTGTGGGTGGTGCTTAGACACAATGCTAACACCCAGAGTTTTCTGAGTGGGTGTTGTGATAGGATTTGTACCTCTGAGCTCTTCCTTAGTTAATTCTGTTCTTTTGTTACTAAGTATTTGGTGTAGAAGCCTTCCCTAGGAGAGCCCTCCCCTCCTCCCAGGCTTTTGGAAGCCTGACCTTGCTTCCTCTCCCAGATTCCTTACCCACTCCTGCCTGCTCAGACATGTGTCTGTGTTCAGACTTCCAAAAATATGACATCTGGAGCCCATGGGAGGTGGGTGACGGTGGTGGTGGAGGAATGACAGAAGGAACTTGGGTAGGAACTCCTGTGGGACCAGTGAGCCTGGAGGGCACAGCAGCCACATCCCTTGACCTCTTGCATACCTAGCAGGCTGCTTACTGCAGAATCCGACTCTCACAGGCGGTGAAACTGGTGGAGAAAGAGGCTTAGAGGAGATCACCCATTGTCAAGTCAGGGTTGATTTCTGGGTGCATGTAATCGTGGATGCACACGGGAATCCCTATCCCCTCTTTAGTGTGGTGGCACACGAGGAACAAATGTTAAGGCTGAGGATAGTTTGGGTTGAATGGTTTGTCTTTCGGATCAGGCCTTTCGTCCGTTTTTTTCTCCTTGTGAAGGATGGGAGGCTGTGAGAAATATTTTATGCAAAGTAAGGCTGTCTACATTCTCTGCCGAACTGTAGAAGAAAAACCAGTCTGTGCGAGTTCCCTTCTCCCAGAGGCTGGGCACGTCCATGTGTGTACTGCTTTTGATGAGATCTGCTGTTTTGCCCACGGCAGTCATCTGTAAAAACACCCCTTTCCTACGCACAGCCTTCAAGCCTCTGTACGCCCGTGCGCTTTGCTCTTTATTTTTCTCATCAAAGCCAAGCAGAGTGGTGGTTTTCCTCGGTAAAACCTCTCTTCTTTTTGGCTCTCTGCCTGGTTCTTCCCAAGCTACTTGGAAATAAAGGGGAAAAAAATTCAGACTAGTTTCTTTTTGTTCTTGACTGTTTCATGGGTGGAGGGAGGAAAGGATGGGTTTTCCGTCTGAAAACACAGCATGGTGTTCCAGCAGGTTTACCATTTTTCTCTGTCCTGAAAGTGCGGCCCCAGAACAGAGCCAGGTACACAGCAGGTGTCTGGGGAGAGCAGAGTCCAGCGCACAAAGCTGGTATGGGCTCTGTCCAGTCTGCGTGTAGGTGCCTTCTTGGAGCTTATTCACACACATATAAATTAAACACGTTTGTGGCTAAGCTTCTGTGTGTCTAAAGCCCTTTTCATGGCGTGCTGTGATATAAATCAGTTTCAATAGTGTTCAGCCCCAAACAAGAGTTATGTAGGGGCAGGGGAATCAAAGCAGGGCTTTCTTAATTATAGCACTGGATTGAGAGAAGCTATTGACTTGCGGGATCTCATTATTTGTCTTTCTGTCTATCCATATATCCATGTGTCTAGGGTAGTCAAGGGGTCAGAAAGGAACACTGCTAGAAATATGGTACCTCTAGCGGCGCTGATAAGAATCGGAATTGGCCTGAAGCTCAGCGGCAGGTTGTCTATGGCTAGATGAAACCAAGCCAGCGGTGCTGGGAGGAAGAACTGTGTGTATGGGTTTGCTAACATCGCCGTGTGAAGAAAGAGGTTTGTTGTCACATGTGTGCTTTGAAAAAATGGAGAAACCAAACCAAATCAGCCAACCAACCAAACAAAGCTTGGAAAGGAGACTCTTACACGTTTCCAAAAAGGAAAATTCACTCTGGCCTCCCTCCCAATGCTGAGTTCCTGCCTAAAAGGAGGAAGCCCATTAAAAGAAAGTATGTGTGTGTAGAACAAGGTCACAGACTTACTGGTTTTCTGAGGCACAGCATAAATACAGCAGACAAAGAGAATCGGTTTGCTTTTCCTGATGCCTGTGCCACCTTCAAGGCTGAAGTGTGGGCAGATTTCTGATGCTGGCTGTGTCTGTGCACAGTGGGGCCCAGAGACAGAAGTTTCAAAATTAGGGAAGAGTCAAATGTTGCTGCAGCAAATAAATATATCATCTAGATACATACTTCAATGTGTCCATGACTACACTCTTGAACAATTGGTGAGGTTGCTCCGATGGGAGTGGAACCCTGTTCCTATGGCTCAGTTCTTTCTGAAGCTCTTTCCTGGGCAGATGGGGTCTCAAACGGCTCTCTAGTTCTCCTCCTTTGCATTCATCTGGACAGCCACTGTAGCCTGACTAATACATCGATCCTCCGTCTGTCTCTTGGTTACTTGCATGGTGACTTTATCCATCTAGGATCATCAGTCCACAAAGATGCAGTTTTGGCCAGCTGAGCACAAATTTGCTAAGGATTAAAGTTTCGTTTTAAGTTTTTGTTTTACCATTGATTAAATAGCAATCTTCTTAAAAATTATTATGCTACATATATGGGTGTTTTGCCTGATTGTGTGTCTGTGCACTGAGTGCATACAGTACCCACCGAGGCCAGAAGAAGGCCTGGATCCCTGAAAGTGGAGTTGCAGATGGTTGTAAGCTGCTATGCAGGTACTGGTAATTGGACCTGGGTTCTCTAGAAGAGCAGCTGATTTTTAATTGCTGAGCCACGTCTCCATCTCTGATAATAATCTTTTAAAAGTAGTTTTTAATGCCTGAAGGTTTTCCCCAAACATGATGTAACTTTACCTCAGTGACTTGAAGACTTATTTGTGTGTGTGTGTGTGTGTGTGCAAGCGCGCGCATATGCACAAGCAAGAGGCCCACTTTGTGGAGTGTCTCTTTTCTTGAACTTTTACATGGGTTCTGGGGATTGAATTCAGTTCTTCAGGCCTTCCTAGAAAGTGCTTTTTACCCACAGAGCCATCTTACTAGTCTGGTTAAAAGATGGGAGTGGGGAAGGGTTGAATCAAGGACCCTGTGCTGGCTAGAAAAGCACTTTATTGCTGGACTACCTCCCTCCCAGAATTTCTAGATTTATCAGTTACACCATGTTGTAAAGCTGGGGACCTTCTACGACATTTTTGGCGATGCCAAATAGCTCTAGGGCACTGGTATCTTGAGTCAGTGTGAGCCAGTGTGCTTTTCTCAGCCTAAATTCTTGTGTCCATGAATCAGAAACAGCAGCATCTACTTTGCTGAGCTGAATAGCAAGGCACAAGGCAGGAAGTGCTTAGCTCAGTGCACCCTGGTCTGTGCTCATTAGCTATGGTGAGCCTGTCTTCTTTTGAGACAACTTCTCACTGTGCTGCCCAGGCTGGCAATCCACTGCTGGTCTTGTCCAACCCTCTTGCCTCATTCTCCTGAGTTGCTGGCACTGCCCCGTCCATGGCTGTACCTGTTAAGTGAGGGGGGGCTGTTACTCATAATCACTGTGACGACAGTGTAATAACGACATGGGCATGTATGGATAGAACTCTGCAAATGCATATAAAAATATAAGGGCTGTGTGTGTGTGTGTGTGTGTATTTCATTCGGGAACCCAGAACGCAGGGGTAGGTAGCAAGGAGCAGACAATGCCACTGGGATCGATTTGAGTAGGAGTAATTAGGTACCACTACAACTGTGGAGCTGTTAAGCCATCTAAAAGTCCACCTAGACTTCTCAGCATCCTTTTGGGCATATTGACACTGGAAGAAAAAGACCACAGATTTACAATGAACTCATCTGAAAGGGAGAACAAAGTCTGAAGTGCACAGATGGTCCAATGAAGGAGGAGATAGAGTGATGGGCTGGGGACTGGGGTTCCAGGGGATAAACCACCTCTGTCCATGTGTGTAAGCTGTTCTGAGGATGAAGGTTGGTGGTTCTGACGATGAAGAGGTTGATGGTCCTGAGGATGAAGGTTGGTGGTCCTGAGAATGAAGGTTGGTGGTCCTGAGAGTGAAGAGGTTGGTGGTCCTGAGGATAAAGAGGTTGATGGTCCTGAGGATGAAGTTTGGTGGTCCTGAGTATGAAGAGGTTGATTGTCCTGAGGATGAAGTTTGGTGGTCCTGAGTATGAAGAGGTTAATGGTCCTGAAGATGAAGTTTGGTGGTCCTGAGGATGAAGAGGTTGATGGTCCTGAGGATGAACGTTGGTGGCTCTGAGAGTGAAGAGGTTGGTGGTCCAATGGATGAATGTGGGTGGTCTTTAGAATGAGCTGGTGTAAGGGCTTTGGAGGAAGAGGCACTATCTCTAGTGGAGAACTTGGCTGATCTTTGGGCTCCATAGAATACTGTCTATCTTGCCCTATTCCTGTAATCTTCGATGTCTTTCACTCAAGGTCAATTTCTCATTCCTTAGCCATTCCCTTGAATGGCCTCTTTAGCTTGATACATAATTGGTACATGAACTGACTATTTCCAGAAGCAAAGCTCTGTCTTAGCAACTAGCTGGGAGGGAGATTTAGTCATCCCTGGAGTCTCTTTACATTCCATTCTCTCTGCCAACAGCTCACACCCAGCTTTGTGTTTCCAGCAACCCCCCCCCCCCTGCCCCGTCCTCTCACATCCTCTCACTAATTTCCTCTCTCTTTGCTGAGAGATGTCCCTTGGCCCTCTACAGGGCAGAGGTGATGACATACAGGAGCCAAGGGCATGACTTCTCCTGGATCACTCCTAGCCCATGTCTCTCAGGGATGTAGAGCTGTGTCACTTTTGCTTTGTAGTAGGCAAATAACTTTAAGAACAAAGATTTCAGCTTAACAATAAAAGGGCACATGCGAGCGTACATAATAAATGTGTTCCTGAAAAGCGTATCATTGAAGTGGTATAAATAAAATCACATTTGAAGGGAGCCAGGCCAGCTGTTCGTGTACTTGTTCAGATGGCAGTGCACCTGAAGTCTTGATGTTCTTTTTAATGCAAACACAGAAGAAAGAGACATTCTGTCATTCCATGTCAGCTGGGGACAATTTCATCAGCAGAATGTACTATTCTGCCACATTTGTGATGTGCAAAACCACAAAGCAAAAGGGACCTTAAAAACTCTCTGGTGTCAAATGTGACCCATAGGTTCTGTTTCATTCAATAATGGCTTAGTGTGTTTTTATTTTCTTGGTCATCAACTTTCCTTCAAGAGCAATTAACTGGAACCTCCACCAGATGTCTAAGAAAAAGGCATGAAAGGACAAAATTAAAATGGTTAAATTTAAATTCACCAAGTTTAAGCACTTCTCCATATATCTAGAGTATTTTGTCTTTTCTATTTTTTTCAGAGTCTCATGTAGCCCAGGCTGGGTTTCAAACTTAAGTAGCCCAGGATGACCTTGAGCCTCTGAACGTCTCACTTCTATCTCCTGGTTGTGGGTGTAGATGGGTGGATGTGGGGATAGCCAGTGTTCCTGGTTAATGCTTAGGAACTAGCAAGGGCATGTTTGCTAGGCAAGCACATTTCCAGTGGAGCAGCATCCTCTGCCTTGTCTGCTGGAGCAGCATCCTCTGCCTTGTCTGCTGGAGCAGCATCCTCTGCCTTGTCTGCTGGAGCAGCATCCTCTGCCTTGTCTGCTGGAGCAGCATCCTCTGCCTTGTCTGCTGGAGCAGCATCCTCTGCCTTGTCTGCTGGAGCAGCATCCTCTGCCTTATGTGCTGGGGATCCTGCCGTCATTGTCAGCATCATTGGCTTAGCAGCTAAACATGCTTCAATTTATAAGCATGTTTCATGGCACCACAAGAGAACTCACTGAAGGACTTTTTTTTTTTTTTTGTAAACTGAAAAATAATTTGTAAAACAAGTGAAAATTCTCTTGAGATTTTAGTTTGTGGTTTGACCATGGCACGCACACACTTTTCCTTAAATTCATAATCTATGTGTCAGAGTTCAGTTGGTTTATTTAAGTAGGCAAGTGACATTGCAATATAAGAGAAATCATTCTTTGTATGTGTGTGTGTGTGTGTGTGTGCGCGCGCGCGTGCGTACATGCGCACACATGTATAAGGGCTTAGATTCTTGCTATTAGTCCTGAATTGGAACTCACCACGTAGATCAGGCTGCCCTCAACCTTGAGGAGCTTTTCTTGCCTTTCCCTCTACCCCTGCCTCTTGAATGCTAGAATTAGGGTGCATGCCCTGGTGTCTGTCAAAGATAGAACAGTACAATGCGAGTCTCAGAAAACTTCTAAGTGCCCGAGTTAGCGTCAGCTGGGATATGCTAAGGCAGGCTCAATCAAGATTTGGAGTTAAAGCACATGCTTATTCTGTTAGTGTGATTTCCCATGATTCTTATAGACACGTAGTCTTAGAGCTACTAGAATAATATTCAACAAGTCAGTCGTGGTCTCTGAGATTAAGCTTCTGCTACCTGTTTGGCTTGTGGCAAACAAGTTCAGCCTTGAGTTCTTCTTCCACAAAATGTGAATAGCAGTCAAATGTATGTTAAAAGCCCCTTGGGAGGATGAGAATCAATTTGCAGAGTGTCTAGCTATAAGCAAGGCCTCAGGACATAGTAGCAATTGTTTATAGCTGTTAGTCTGTTTTCTGTTGCCACAACAGGATCCCATACACTAACTTATAAAGACCATTTCTTGTGTTATTGGTGGCTGGGAAGCCTAAATAAAGCTGTCAGTGTCTGCAGAGGGCTTTGTTGCTATGGCAAACCATGGCAAAGAACTTCACATGGCCAAAACATGCCTTCTTTGTTGTTGTAGTAGAGGTATATTGTGTGTAGAAGTATGCCCTTACATGTGTGTGTACACACACATATGTGTGGGTGTTGGAGGCAAGAGATTGAAGTCAGTTTCCTTCTGCAATCACTTTGCCCCTCATTTCTTGAGCCAGGGTCTCTCAGTGAACCTGGAGCTCACTGATTGGCTCATCATGCCCCAGGAATCTTGTCCTCACTGCCCAGCCAATGCATTTAGCCATACCCAGCTCCTTAGATGGGTGTTAGAGATTGAGTTCAGCTCCCACCCTTTGCATAGTGAGTATTTTATGGACTGCGCCATCTCCCTAGATTGTTTTCCTTTTCTTATGAAGCATAGAGTTCCCACTTTCATGACTTCTTTTAATGTTGATGACCTCTTGTAGATCCTATCTCTGAATACCACTACCATGAGGAACATAGGCACCAAGAGTCTAAGGTACAAAGTTAGAGGAACATTCGAATCACACCAACAATCTAGATTATGGTTCTCAGTAACGATGGCCCGATAGATACCATTCAAGAGTGCAAATAATTTGGTGAAAACCTGTGGCTTACCCTGACTGTGAAATGTACATTCTAAATATGTGCAATAGTAGCTGCGTGTAACTGTGGAGGCTTGGGGAGGGTCACTCCTGAAGGGACAATTTAATTGTGACCTTCTGCAATAGGCCAGAGTAGTCACTAGGCACATTCTTGGAATGTCTGAGGTTGGACTGGACATTTGGTTGAGCTACCACAGGATATGACCATGTGGCAAAGGATTTCAGAAGGACTGATCTTGTGACCTTGGACTCTGTACAGGAAAGTTTTGATAAGAAAGTATAGTGACAAGGAGAGGTGATGCAGTACTTCGGGCAAGTAGTTGACAGTTAATGATGACAGACGTTGATAATTTCCCTCTTTTCTTCCTCCTCCTCTTCCTCCTCTTCTCTCTCTCTCTCTCTCTCTCTCTCTCTCTCTCTCTCTCCCTCTTTCCCTCTCTCCCTCCCTTTCTCTTTTTCTCCCCTCTTCCCACTAAATACCTATATCCTTCCCCTTCTAAAAATAGGACATTTTTATTTTACAAGAAAGTGTTTTTAAAAAAAATTCCCTACTGAACTCTTCCTTTTTTTTCTTAGAGATTTGTTGCTTTAGATTCTTAAAAGGGGCCATGAGTTTCCTAGCTCTTTAAAGTAAAACGTGTCCTTGATTCTAAACATTCTGTTCATCTTGAAGAGCAGCCAAAATGCCTGCCACACTACCGCCTCTTCTTCTCTGATGTGATTTTTACATTTGCTCCCCCTTAAAATCCAAAGCATTAGCTGCCACTTCCCGAAGGTATTTTGTACCACTTTTGACCTCCAGGTGGGTGCCCCAATGAATGATTGTGGAGAATAGAAGTAAGTGAGCCACCGTCACTGCCTTCTGTCCCACCAGTTGTTCCCACACTTCTTCTGATTCGGTTCCTCCATTGGGAAGAATTCCATGAGCACACAATGAGTGTGTATACATGTTTTACATGTTCAATAAGTAAGTGAGCCAGTGAAGGCTTTAGCATGCACACCAGGAGACTTACATGAACTAGAAGTGCAGCAAGATATAAATATGGAATAACACTTTAAACATTAAATTCTATTGTCTTATTTCAGGGGTTGTGATGGCTAATTTTATGGGTCATCTTGGTTGGGGCATGGGTGCCTAGCGAGTTGGTAGGACCTTACTCTGGGTGTACGTGGCCGTTTCTGGACAGCATTTGGACCATTTGGATTTGTGCACTGAGTAAAGTGGATTCCATCTTCATTAGTGTCCCAAAGACCTGAATAGAAGGGAGATGGAAGTCTGTCACCCCTGCCCACCTGCTCAGACTAGAAACTTGGTCTTCCCCTGTTTCTGATTGGATCTGTACCCCAGTGCTTCTGGTTCTCAGCAATTAGGACATGAATTACACTGTCCTTGAGAGAGCAGATCACGGGACTTTTCAGCCTGTAAATCGTGTGAGCCAGTTTCTATCTGTGGTGGTTTGAATATGCTTGGCCCAGGGAATGGCACTATTATGAGATGTGGCCTTGTTGCAGTAGTGTGGCTTACAGCCTGCTGAGGGAGCCATCTTGAAAGTGGCTTCTTCTTCCCACCGATGTCAGGGTTGCTAGCTGTAGTCTCACTTGAGACCCTGAGCAAGAATCACCAGGAAAGAGAGCTACAGCCAAGTCTCCGATTCAGCCCGGCTGACTGAGATACCGTATGTTTGTGATCCTGAAGTTTACAAGTTTCACGCTATTCGACAATGTGTTATGAATACAGACTTGAATATTTGGAGGGGATGCTTCCCAGGTATCTGTGCCCCCTTTGGACTTCCATTTGGATTTCGGAGCCATTGTTAAGTTGGAATCATAGTGTCTGGGTACGAGTAATTTCCATTTTACTTAACAGTTTCTCCAAAGCACAAGACTTGTAATGCTGGCAGCACAGCTACACTAGAAAGAAGTCCCTAGAGCTTCTTCTCAATGAAAAGAAGGTATCCATGCCATGTAAAGAAGTGTTCCTCTACCTGTAGAAGTGTGAATGAGGAAGAAATGCACACTGCCTTTGCTGTTATATCTCAAACTTCAAAAGATACAAGCACAGCATTTCTGTTTTATTAAGTTGGAGGAGGTTATGGGTAGAAAACATGAACAGAAAATGTGCCCTAATTGATGGCAATTCTGATAGACTTGGGATTGTGTGAAAACATCAGCAAGGATTCCCCAGAAGTGGTATGAAACCTCTTGCTGAAAGCAGGGGGTAGTCACGTGGGCTCAGGGGTAGTCACGTGGGCTCAGGGGTAGTCACGTGGGCTCAGGGGTAGATTTGAGCTGAAAAATATGGAAATTATTAGAATGTTCATTGGCTGATGAAGAGGTTGTTGTTGCAGTTGTTGTCTGGGAGCCACCCACAGTAAGACTTCAGTTGACACGAAATTCATCTCCCCTGGAAGAAGATACTGAATGGAGTGTCAGTGCGTGGAAGTGCCAGGGAGAGGCCAAAGCATAAAACACGGAAGGCAGATGAACTCTTTCAGTACAGCAGGATATGGGAGAGATCCAGGTAGATAGTACAGGGAGAAAAAACCCTTAGGTGGTTTCAGAAACAAAAACACAGCGCTCAAAATATCTGCCCTGTTCTGGTAACATACTCAGAAAATATAATGATAGTCATCATGTTATCAATCATTCCATTATCTGAGATGTATTTCAGAAATGAAATAATACTTAAAAGCAAGGGAGATGGGGTTTAAAGTCCTGTTAATACAAGACAGTGTATTGATAACCTAAATGGGTTGGTTATCAAAGTGTAGAAGTTGTATTTTTACCTCCAAACACAACCTTCATGCCTTGGCCCCTTGACCCCTTGACCCAGGGCAGACTCAGTGTGTCAGGGCCATGAACACCCACTTGGTGTTTGATTATATGTCATCAGTAATGGGCTATAGGTTTTAGCCTGGCTATGATGCATTGCTGGAGGGCACTCATTAACGCTGCAGGAGATGAAGTGGAACAGAAGCAATGGGTGCCTTCTGGAAGAGCAGCACCATTGGATGAAGTTTAATGTGTGAAGACACAACATATTTTAAAGGATTCCTAGGGGTTAATGGAGAATTCAGGGAAGTCATTCACGCATCAAGACAAGTGGGTAGTGGGGGAGTTGACAACATGGTTGACTAAGAAGTGGTTGAACATAAAACCAAGGTCATCATGGGAGAATCAGTTGAATCATCCAAAGGAGAAAGGGAAGATGAAGACAAGGAATGGAAGCAGCTCAACAATGTAGACATCATCAGAATCTGCCACAGTTTTGAGATATGCAAGCATGGATAAACAAGTAGTATTCCAGAGTATGATGCTCAGGTGGGATGCAGTGACGTCATGCATGTGATCACCAAAGGATCACGGCCTCCATGCTTCTGAAGGGTTTTTAGAAATAATATCACCTATAGAATATACCCAGGCACTGAAATTACCTGCCTCTAATACTAGCTATCACCACTGCCATGGCTGAAGAGCCCAGGCTCACCTGGAACATACCTTCTGCCTTGAGGTCTGAAAGGGACTAGCATTATATCACAATGCCTAGCATCCACATGCATTATATCACAATGCCTAGCATCCACATGCATTATATCACAATGCCTAGCATCCACATGCATTATATCACAATGCCTAGCATCCACATGCATTATATCACAATGCCTAGCATCCACATGCATTATATCACAATGCCTAGCATCCACATTGCTTTACCTTATCATGTAGTCAATCTATTACCTCACATCATCCCCAAGAACAATGGGGAATAGGGCACAGTAAGGCCGAGGCCACTGTCCTAGTATTTGTTGTTGTTGTTATTATGGTTATAAATACAGGACCTACGTTTCTAGGTCACAGTCTATCATTGAGGGTAGTCAGGAGAAATGCTGATATTAGCTTGCTTTCTGGATCACTCAGCTAATTAGCTTCTCCTTCCTTCCTTCCTTCCTTCCTTCCTTCCTTCCTTCCTTCCTTCCTTCCTTTTAGTTTATTATTATTTAGTTTATTATTTTGAACTTATGTATATTCATGCATGTCTGTGTTGGTGTGTACATATGTGCACATGATTGCGCATGCTCAGTAAGGTCAGAGCTATCAGTCATAGTGGAGCTGGAGTCACGGCCAGTGGTAGGCTGTCAGAGGTGGGTGCTGAGAATAGATCAAACTTAGGTCCTCTTCAAGAACAGTATGTGATTTTTACTCACTAAACTAGCTCCATGGGGCTGCGGGTCACCAGAAACCTAGAAGAAAGAAAACCATCTAGTTGGAGGGTTCAAGGCTTTCAGGCCACTGTACCAGGAAACTGGGAAGAAGGTGGGGTTTATATTGTGTCATATGGTCCTCCATTGTGGCATCTAACATGCCGTGTTTAAGGTGTACGCATGAGCCTTCCTTGAGGACAGTCCAATGACTCATGCTTCTTTCTCCTCTGAATGGCTGTCCTCAGTTCTCCTTGTGTTGTTCAAACACCGCTATCACACCTCCTCACCTGCTCGGCTTATCTGCTGCTTTCCAGAGAGGCCTCCCTGAACCCTGAGTGTTACTCTCAGCGGTCTCTGCTTTCTTTATGAAAATATGAATCAGTATTTAGATTTATTTTTGCCTATCAGCTTCTAGGAAACACAGTATAATAATGCAAAGAACCAGAAGAGGAAAGACCCCGGCTGTCTTGCTCCTAACTTTGGGACAGAGACAGAGAGCCTGACTCAAAGTCTGAGAAGGAGCAGACTACTGGTGCTATTTTGTGTTTTGCAGTACAGTGGGTACTGAGTCATGCTTCCTCATCCATACAGTTGGCTGAGGAATGGCTCTTGCCATCAGTAAAACATGTCATCTCCCACTTGCCTTGTCCCATGAATTAGCAGTGTTCATTCCACCCATCGTGTTTTTAAAAGTGGAAATGGTAGTGTACCTTGTGCATAGAATTCTCATCGTGTTTACCTTTTCTCTTTAAATAACACTTCTTTTCCCTTTTCCAACCTGATCACTCTTCTGTCACCTCATATGGTTATAAACACCTGTGGATTATCATTTATATTGTGTATACAGACATTTGTTTTATATTATCTCTGATTATTGTCGATATTCTTGGAGGATGATTTTTTTTCTCCTCTCTGTCTCTGATGTTTTTTGTCTTGATATCTCATTTCTCCATAGTGTTGGCCATCTTTGCATGAGAGTTCATCCCTGGGTGTGAGCTTATTTTTGGGAGTTCAAGGTGACGTTTTCTGGGGGTGACAGATTTCTGACTGACTTCTTGTCTAGATTGTCTTGTTTCTCGTTTACCCCTTTGGGGCCCCATGGTTTTATATGAAACAAAATTTAAATAAAAAGTTAGGTTTAGGGACTGTAGAGATGGCTCAGTGTTTATGAGAAGGTCTTGGGACCCAGGATGGGCTCCCAGCACACACAAGGGTGGCTCCCAATCACTTGTGACTCTAGTTTCAGAAGATGTAAATGTCCTCTCCTGACATTTGCAGTCACAGCACTCTCTCTCTCTCTCTCTCTCTCTCTCTCTCTCACACACACACACACACACACACACATACACACACACACATACACACACACATACACACACATACACACACATACACACACACACACATACACACACACGGTGAACATACAGATAAGCAGATGCATACACACATATATGTAAAAAAATTTAAAACCGATAGAAATTACATTCAGATACATCTGACACAAATTGCCATGTTGACATCTTTTAAGTGTGTAGTGCAGTAGTGTTGACTAGTCGTGTGCAGCTAATTTTCAGAATGTTTTTCTCTTACTGAACTGAAACTTAATGGCTATTTAACAACGGCTCCATTTCCCTCTTCTCCTCAGGCCCTACAAACTGTCGTTCTGATTTTGATTTTGGTGAGTTGAACTCCAGGCCCCTCGTAGAAGTGAATCACACAGCATCTTCTCACAAGTGGCTTCTTTTCACTTACTTTAATGTCCTTGAGATTCATCCTCATTATGGCCTGTGATGGAATTGCCTTCCCCTGAAGGTTGAATGCTATCCCTCAGCCGTAAATCCTGCATCGTTTTTTACCTGCTCACCCACTGCTGGATGCTTGAGTTGTTTGGTTTTGTTTTTTTTTTTTTTTTTGCCTCTTGGTTGGCGAGAGTTATGGCACTATGAACGTAGGTGCCCAGGTTTCTTTTGCGACCCTGCTTTTACTTCTGGCAGTACACCCAGCGTGGGATTGGCATGTATATTTTTAAAATTAACTTAACCACAGTGAATTTCTTGGTACTGAACTTCTGAATTTATTGTTATGTCTGAGCAAAGCTTTGAGGCCCTGGTTTTATACAGGTAGTTTTAGCTTCCTGCTTTGCAGGGGCTGGACTCTTCACCTTCCTTTCTGCAGGCATTACACTTGTATCTGCTTACAACCCTCTTGTCACCTGTTTGGTTCCCACTCCTGTTTGCTGCTTTTGCTTTCCTTCTGATTTTTGAGTGTCATTAAAATGTTTACTTAGAATGCCAGTTGTTTGGGGTGTGTGTACATTTCTGGGTACATGCCTTTTCAGGTCTGCCTGACCTGGGGTGCCAATAGATATTTATCTAGCCAATAGTTTTTCAGCTTACGGCCTATATGGTGATAAATCTAAAAGATGAAAGGCTGAATCTTCTAAGACCCTCTACTAGAGAAGATCTTTAGTCATGATGCTCCAAATGACAAAATGTAGGCCTTGCAGAGTGACAGGAGCAGTGTAATCTAGTGTGAACTAGGGTCCCAAACTGAAAGGTTTTCCTTCTCCAGGCTGTGTGTGGAGAACCCAGATGCAGGATGCAGAGCTCACAACATGGAGGGAACAAGGCTGACTTAGAGCATCATATCAGGGAGGAAGGGTGGGAAAGAATCCTGAGGTGAAGAAAAGAGGCATCTTTGGTATTCTTGGAGACTGCTTCTGGGAACCCATAGATACCGAGGTCCAAGGACGATCAAATCCCTTTTATAGCATGACGTGTATTTGCATAAGACCTACACATATTCTCCTGCACATGACAACTCATCTGTAGATTACCTGTAATAAGTACTTAATGTGGTATACATTCTGCACAAATACTTATTATGGTGTGTTGTTTAGGGGGCATTCACAAGAAAAAGGTGTGTATGTTCAGTAGAGATATGAAAGTTTTCATCAAATATTTTCAACCCAACATTGGTTGAACAGCAGCCCAGTGAGTTGGGTGCTGACATAGCTTCCCCCGCTTCGGGTGGCAGAGCTGAAGTTCAGGGAGACGAATTTACTACAGAGATAGCGAAGGAGGGAGGATGGGGATTAGTCACAGAAGCCAGGACTGAGTGGAATCATTTTGTTCTTAAGTCTCTTCTTTACAATGAATGAATATGGAAACCCCCCCCCCCCCACTGCCAAATGCTTTTTCTGTACCAGTTGATAGGCTCTTGCACTGCCCCCTTATCTTGTTAATGGATGTCTTAGTTAGGGTTTTACTGCTGTGAACAAACACCATGACCAAGGCAAGTCCTATAAAAACAACATTTATCTGGGGCTGGCTTACAGGTTCAGAGGTTTAGTCCATTGTCATCAAGGTGGGAGCATGGCAGTATCCAGGTAGGCATGATGCAGGAGGAGCTGAGAGTTCTATGTCTTCATCCAAAGGCTGCTAGTGGAAGACTGACTTCCAGGCAACTAGGGTGAGGGTCTTAAGCCCACACCCACAGTGACATGCCTACTCCAACCAGATCACACCTATTCCAACAAGGCTACACCTCCAAATGGTGCCACTCCCGGGCCCAAGAATATACAAACCATCACAATGGAGAATTACAATCATTCTTGAATATTGAACTAGGCACAAATTCCTAGGATAAACTGTATTTGGTCAAGTCTATAGAGCTTTAAATACATTTCTGAGTTCTATTTGCTAGACTTTTGTTAAAGACCTTAGCATCTATGCACATAAGTGATATTGGTCTGATGTCCTCCCTCTCTCCCTCCTTTCTTCTCTTCCTCCCTTCCTCCTTTTCTTCCTTCCTATCTCCCTTCATCTCTTCACCTTCCCTCCACCTCCCTCCCTCCCCTCCCTCCCATATTCCTTCTCCTTCTCTTCCTCCTCCTCTTCCTCCTCCTCCTCCACCCATTTTTCCCTATGTTGCTATTTTCTGGTTTTGGTGCTGTTTTTCCCCAAACAATTTGGGAAGTGTTCCATCATCTCCTACTTTTTGGAGGAGAGTATGTCAAATTGGAATTAATTTTTCTTTCAACACTTAGTACAATGTTGCAGTGAGACCATCTAGGCCCAAGAGACATCTTCTTGTTAGGGGAACAAAGATACCAGTGTTTTGGGGTACCAATAGGACTATTAAAATGACCTCTTAATACTGGATTATCTGAGATGGTTTATGTCTATTAAGAAGTGATCTATTTCTAAGTTGTCAAGTTTGTGGGTGTAGCATTGTTGTCCATCCCTCGCTGTTTTGGGGGCTTCTCTACTTCTTCACTTGTTTCAAGCATTTATAAATGGGTAGGGGTTGAGTGTCGCTGGCTTTGACTTGGTGTTCTCTGATTCTACCCTCACAAACGGGAGGTCTAGGCTTCTGTAGCACGGCGAGACCAGCTTTTGTGTGGCACCTCAGTGGAGTGAGTGGTTATTATACAGATGTCTACTGTGGTACTCAGTGGCTCCCTTGCCTTTTAGCTTCAGCAAGGTGAGCTTCTTTGGGGTTGCCATTGTTGTTGTTATCTGCTTGGACCCATTGGCCCTGGGAGGTTGCCAGCCCCTCAGTTCTAGATTTGGGAGGTAGGAGGGGAAAGTAAAAGAAGACATCACAGATTCTCCTCTTTGCCTGCACCTCAACGCTGTCAGTCCAGAGACTCCAGCTCACACTTCAGGCCTGCCTCACTCTCTCCACTACCTTTTCTTCTTGTGTTCAATTTATACAAACACTCAAGCATAGATAACATTCAGTGGCTGTGGCTGTAGGAGGAGAAACAGGAAGAGCATGTGCACTCTATCTTCCCCATGCCGATTTATGAGAAAAGATTAAATGCATTATTTTACTCTCATGAAAATGCTCTGTGCTTATTACAACTCTGATGAAACAAAATGGATGATGGCATTATGGGTATTAATTGCCCGATTAAGGCTGGCAGTATGGGTGGGGCTAAAGCCCAGTGGGAGGGGCTTGGGGGCTGGCAGAGTTTTGCACATTACCTCGACTTTAATTTCTGCTCACAGTTTTCTCTGTAACTAAGTTTTTGGATTTTAAGTGGAAAGATGAATAGAGATGATTCTTGCTTTAAGACTGCAGTTCTCAGCCTTCGTGATACTGCGATCCTTTGATACAGTTCCTCATGCTGTGGTGACCCCCCCCATCAAATTATTTTTGTTGCAACTTCATAGCTATAATTTTGCTACTGTTTCTGAGTTGTAACATAAATATCTGATATTTTACCCCCCAAAGGGCTTGAGACCCACAGATTGAGAGCTGCTGCTTTAAGCTAACCTTGATCCATGCAGACTTGGATTTACAAAGCAAACAGGTCAGGATAGTATCCCTGAGTTAACCCAACACTCAGGGATTCATATGTTGAATAAAGTCAGCTCAGGATCATTTTGCTCAACAGTGCTGACAGAAATGTAATCCGCACAAGTATGAACAAAAAAACCTTAATTCAGAGAACATTTCCCCAACCCAGGGAACACCTTTCATGACTGGTGAGGCCTTTTGTTCTCATATCTTCCCCGATAGATAACCCGAATAAAGGAATCTATGCATCAACCATCATTCTCATATTCTGACACCAGAGTCATAATAGGGTGTCTCTGAATTATTAGCAGCAACATTTTCAATAAGTTTTCTTGTCCTGGGTGTAGACTGTAGTCAGGCATTGATATTTTTTACATTAGCATCTCCACTCTGAGTGTCACTGAAATGGCATTTCATGTCACAAGACTCTAGGGTCTAAATGAGTTATTATTATTTTTTTCTAGAAGTGTCTGCTTCACGTGGCAACCTCCACCACTTGGCGCCATTTATTCCATGTCTGTGTCTCAACAGACAGTCCTCTACTTCATTTCATCTGCCTGTGAGAAATAACTATGACGCACAACACGAATTACCATTTAACTGTACAGTAAATTGGTTATGTAAAAACCAGAGTCTACGCTCTCCATGGCCAAACTTAAATTAGGGGAAGGGCAGACAGCTCAATCCTCAAAGGGGGAAAAAAAGTCTATACTAATTTCAAAAAAAGAAAAGAAAAAAAATAATCGAAAAACAAAACAAAACAAAACAAAACCCCGCATAGAATTTCTTGACTGTTTTTCTGTAAAAGAAAGCGGCTGTACTTCCATTCCTGGCCACGTCAGTCGTGACGGCCCCCTGCACCCCCGCCATTTTTCTCAGGCATTGATTGCCTGCTTCCCCTGAAACCCCATCGAAACCCATTAGTACTGAAAGCTGACAGGCCCAGCTCAGCAGCAAAATGGCTGAAAGTTTGAAAGAAAATATAGGAAGTGCCAGGCAAAGTTCAGCTATCAGGACCCACACAAGGCTCAAATACAACAATTCCCTCTACAGGCCCCTGGACGCCCAGAGGCCCAGAGCGAAGGTCCAGGGAGTCAGCAGCTTTTCTTTAACCTGGACTCCCAGGGCTTAAGGAAAGTATAAGGAGTACTGCTTTTCCCCATCCCCTCCTCCTCTTCCTCCTCCTCCTCCTTCCCCCTCCTCCTCTCCTCCTCCTCTTCTCCTTTTCTTCTTCCTCCTTTTCCTCCTCCTCCTCTTTCTCCTCCTCTTTTTCCTCTTCTCCTCCTCCTTTTTATTTTACTGTTTTTAAAGGAATTGTGTCAGGGAATATGGAACAGTTTGTCAAAGTGCTTCAGCTGAGATTGCGGGTCTGTACCCTGTTTCCTTTTACCATGAAACATCTCAGACACTAGGAAGCCAGCAGTACTGGGCCACTGAATGCTACCCTTGAGGCCGTGGCAGCTTCTTAGTATATGAGTTTTCTTTGTTTCTCCTGGGCAGATTTGGATGGTGTCAGCATTCTGAGGGTCACATTAATAGCGACAGCCAGCATCCCCTGTGACTGTACAGTTGGTTGCCCATGGAGAAATAAGTATTTGCAGAGATAGATATTGAATTAAGGGAAGCCAACCGGTCAAACTCTTCAGCGGTATGACCTAAGTTGAGTTGTAGTTCAGTTAAAAGACCAGATGTAAATTTCATATAGTCAAAGCCTGGGAGGTGAGCTAACTGAACAGATAGTGGCCATCACTCTCTGGTTAAAAAAAAATAACTACAAATGATCACAGAGTCAAAAACAGATAGGGATAAATTGCCAAATGCCCCGAACAGGAATCCCTCTGTCCTCTCCCCAGGGTGGACCCATACTGACTATGGGCAGACACATCCTCAACAGTGCTCTCACCAACTGACAGGCTCAGGTGGGGCTACAAGTCCCCAAGTGCTAGAGCTAACTCTACCTTCCAGCCTGTGGCTCCTGGCAGCCACCCACCACCCCTGCACTTCTAATTACATTTTTGTGTCCTACCAAGTTGCCAATGTATTTCTTGCTGGTCTAGACATCCGAGGGGACACTTGTAAAATCTAGGGTATCTGCCACCCCTGAAATCCTGGGCTTGTAACAGGTCTGCTTGCCCATTGTGCAGACAGCTGACAACATTTTCTTGGTTCTCACCAGCTCCTCGTGTCCTCACCGTTTTAGTGAAGATGCCTTTCCTGGCAGAGCAAAGATCCACGGGGAAATCCATGTGCTCCATCTGCTTCTAGGTTTGAGTCCCATTCTTGAGTATCTGTTGGGGTACAGGATGGCTGGGCCCTGGTCACACAGAGACTCTCAGTGGGGACCATGGGACCTTCAAATATCAGTCTGAATTAGTCATGGGACACATTCTCAATGACCACGTTAGTGCCTCTTCTGCATCCAACCCACCTGTCCTGGGCTCTCCCCTCAGTTCTGACCAAGTCCTTCAGTCCTTTTTTTTTTGTTGTTTTTTTTGTGGGAACCTCTGAGGAGACATAGCCTGACCTGTTTTTGTTGCTCAGATTATGCCCTTGAACACCCTTCTGTAACCCAAGGCCCATCTTGTTGTCCTGTTCCCAATACCTGCAGGACATAGATTCTTGGGCCTCCTTCTGGTCCATGTCACCTAATATCACCCATATGTGTGCTCACAAACAATCTTGGATGGGTTTCTCTGACTAACATAAACCTTTGTTGGGGCTGGGGATGGATCTTTGGTTGATCACACACACACATTTGGTTCACTTTTAGGCTCCTGGCTCCATGTACAGCCTCTTCACTGAACCATGCAGAGGCCTTGTACCATACCTAGCAATGCCCCAAACTGTCTGAGCATCTGGGATTATCTATGGCCACCCTGTGAGGGAATAAGGCAAATCCAAGATCATCAGAAATGGGGAGATTGGAGGCTAAGCTAGAACAGTGGATACAACACAAGCCATCTATGCAAGTGGGTGGTAGAACTAGCTGTGTGCCCCTGGGAACGTGCTCAGAAGGCTAGAGGACATGAACACTGGAGTGGGAGACAGCTAGCTCTGAAAGATAGGATGCAGAGGTGCATGAGATGAAATCCAGGCTGGCTGCTAGGGCTTCTGACTTCTGACTTATTTTACATACATTGGTTCTCCTTTTGTGTAGAAAGCAGGTCCACTTAAAGATGCTGTGACATGACAGATATTGGCTAACCAACAAAAAGGAATGAAGGAAGAAAGGAATAAAGAAGGAAAGAAAGAAAGAAAGAAAGAAAGAAAGAAAGAAAGAAAGAAAGATGTATTAAGCACTGCTGGCTGCAATCCTGAGTCCTTACAAAATGAGAGACTCAAGCTTGAGAGATGCAGCCTACAGTAGAAGCTAGAAGAGCAGTAGTAAACACAGAGCTCACAAAATCTCAAGGTCCTCTGATGAAAGACGCCCTGTTCTTATTTCACATAGGAGTATCAAACTCACAAAGGAAAAAAAAATGACCCCACAAGGAAGATAATAGGTGCACACTTACTGCGTGCTAAGCCATGAGTCTTCCTCTCTACATATAGCTCAATGGCATGCATATTAAAACCATATGGGTTATTTGCCTATAACTACACATAAGTATAATTACACATAACTATATATCAGATATGTGTGACTTGATTATGTATACCTGTCATAATTATCCTGCCAGACGACATGAAAGTTGTCATTGATGTCAGTACTACCTTGCAGAGACGACACCATTTAGGGCACAAGATTGAACTATATTATATACACAGTCCTTCTCACGACTCTAATGTGACTCCTTCCTATTTAAGGAACATCTAAACTGCATTTTATTCACAAAAATCACGACTACAGGTGAGTGAGTTTGGCTTGAAAGAGACAGACACCTCAGGCTTCCATTCAGCCTGGCCTAGTCATAAGAAAATACCTAGAGAGAGAATTTGCTGTGAAGACATGAGAAAAGTGTTAAGGAATATTTATTTAGTTTTTTTTTCATTAAAAATAGAATAAGTTTTTACTACCTTCACTGATGCTTTTGTAATAACGGAGCAATGCATTTAAATAGCCATCTCAATACCAGGTCAAATATTCATCTCTGTTCCTGGTATGATTTCCTCACATCTTCACTGAGGGTATAAAACTTGGCCCACACTGGGTGTGTGGTGGTCACCTTTAACCCTAATGCCCAGGAGTTTGAAGTAGGCAGAGCTCTGTGAGTTCAAAGCCAGCCTGATCTACACAGACAGTTCCAGGCTATCCAGGAGCTACACAGTCAGACCCTGTCTCAAAATTTAAAAAACAAAGAACTTGGCCTGACTTTATGCATACTTACCTGGTGTATGCTAATTAGAGGAGGGAATAACAAAATACAACATTAGACAGAGGCTGAATGATAAATAAATGCCAATAAAACACTTGCTCTAGGATATGAGTTTGATCTCTAGAGTTCATCTGAAAAATCTGGGTGCGGTGGAACATGTTTGTAATCCCAGAACTGGGGAGGCAGAAACAAGCACATCTCTGGGGCTTGCTGACTATTGAGTCTAGTCAATGAAGACGTTTCACAAAGGAAAGGTGGCTGGCTTCTGAAGAATACTGAGGTTGATTGCTAGCCTTTACATGTGCATGTGTACACACACACACACACACACACACACACACACACAGAGCAAATCAACAAGCCTAATTCTGAGTTAATGGCTTCCTGAATGTTGTACTGATCTTGGATGTGGGAGAGTATCTTGATGTGTCCCCAAAATGCCACGCCCATCAACCTGGAAGGCATTAAGCTGCCTTAAGTGTTGCCATCCTGCCCCATACCATCTCTACCATGTTTCCTATAACAGTTATTGTGTCCTATGTCCAGTCTTCTGGTTGTCTCATGTCACCATTGTTAGTAATAATTATCTTATTTCTGAGTAATTGAGCACTCCTCACATGCTAATTGCACACTGATTTTGTGTGTGTATGTATATACATTTGTGTGTACATGTGTATAGAGGTCAGAAGTCAAATCTGGATATAACCCTATACCATTTTTCTCCCTGTTTTTAATGTCAGGGACTTTCACTGAATCTGTAGCTTATCTATTTGGCCTGGCTAGTTGGCCAGCAAGCTCCAAGGATCCTCTTGCCTTTGCCCTCTGGTAATTAGAGTTATATACATACACCACCACACCTGACTTTTATGTGGGTGATATGGATCAAACTTAGGTCTTCATGCTTGCCCAGCAGGCACTGACTGAGCCATCTCCTTAGCCACAGAACTACTGTTTTCAGCCACAGCATCCACAGACATACTTAGGGTTATGTGCAAGGATCCACTCGGCCAGGATTCTACCCCAGTCTCTTCTGGTTCTTGTACATTCCAGTTTCCTTTGTAGTCTTAGACAAGATCTTTCTTGCTTTTCTACAGAGGAGGGCCTATCTCTTTACAACTCAAATTTGAAATCTACCCACTATTAGGCCCATTTCCTACTATTTATTCTTTGGAATATTTCAGCTTCTGCAAAAATATTTCAATACTCCAGCATTGAAGTATAAACCTGTGTCTCATGTGTGTGATATAAATGTATATATGTACATATATGTTTACATATATATGTAAAATACGTATTTGAATATATGCATATATGTGTATGGACATGCATGAAAGTATGTGCACGTGTGTGTAGAGATCAGAGTTTGATTTTGATGTCTTCCTTGGTCATTTTCCATCTTAGTTTTTGAGGTAGGGTCTCTTGCACCAATCTGGCTGACCAGTAAGTACTAGGAATCAGCCTTCCTTGAGCTCAGTCCTGTACACCACTGAGATTACCGAAATGTGCTATCGTGATGTTTTTTATGTAGGTGTAGAGGGGTGTGAACTAGGCTCCTCATGCTTGCTGTTCAACCAGCCAACTGAGCCATTCCCCTGATCCCCTGGAGCTGTGACTATTTATTTAACCACATGGCAATTCTCTTTAGTCTACTCCAAATTATAGTTAAGGCCTGATCCAAGGTTTACACAGCACAAGATGGAAAATTTCCAAATCAGTGTATCATTAATGGTGTTTAAATCAGTTTCAAGGTGGGTTTGTATATGACTGGGGATTATGGAAATATCTAATTATGTTGAATTCTCCAGATAAAAATAATTTATTTATACCTGTGGCTAAGTGTGTATATATTATTTATGCATATATATGTATATACATATATATACAACAACACAAAAATACATGCAGATATACACATATATAACTTGGTCACTTATGTTTATATACATAGCTCTGTACTCCTGCATCTGTGGATGTAAATTACCTAAAGAGAGTCTAATTAGCACTTGGACCTGGCACAACTTGAAGATTCCATTTCAACTTGCAAAGGAGATGCCCGTTATGAAACAGATATCAACACAAACCGTTCAGAGGCTTTATATACTTACTGGGCATAAAAAGGAATCTTAATTTGATTTGTGAAATGACTGTCTCTGCAAAGTTCTAAGTAAATACAATCTTATTTAAAATGCACTGGGAGGAAAGACAAATGGCTAATTACCATATGAAAAATGCTCAAACTTATGAGTATCAAAGAAATGTAAATTAAATGAACACTAAGGTTTTTTTTTTTTTTTGTCTATCAAACTGGCAAGCTTAAAACATTACTATGCTCAGGGTTTGTGAGGAAGAACATTTGTTGAGAGAATGCCTTGGCAATAGATATGTGTTTGTATATGTATTTAAAATGTTTATATCCATTGTCTAAGTAATTCTACTTCTAGGAGTTTTTCCTAAGGAAATCTTAAAATATTTATCACACAACATTATGTAGAGGAGATACAGATTTACAGCTCCATAATTGGGGAATTAGGGAAACTATGGTAGATGCATTTATTTATCTCATCTATACACCTCTGTAGAACCATCTAGATTCAATATAGAGTGTTCAATAATAAGGCAAGACATAACCTTGTCTATTGCATTAGTGTCAAGACATCACAAACCAGAGCTAAGAAGGCCAGGGAGTACTGCTTCAGATATAAACAGCCATGGTGGAATAGAGTTTATACTCTTTTGTGGTTTCGAACTTTTCTGAGAGTATGCCTATTTGTAATAAGCTCAAATGCCACAATTTAAAATTGCATTAGGATGGAAAAGAAGTCAAAGCAGGCAGCTACAGAAGTTCCCTTTTTGTTCTACATGGGGATTAGGAACAACTCTAGAGATAGGAGTTAGCACCACACAGCTATGCTAAAGGAAAGAGGCAAATCTATGCCCAGAGTTGGGGGAGTTCCATGGCAGAGTGTGGGTTGAGCCTAGAGTTCTTGGGATGTGAGATGGTGCCGCTGATGCTGGTGAAGGAAAGGACTGGGCCTGGCATTGCAAGTTGGGAGTGGAACTGAGAACAGCCGTGGGCCACACCCTGTGCTCCTCTTAAGCCAGTGACAGGCATGGACATCTATGCATGTGACAGAAGCTGAGAAGACTCCAGTAGACCACATGGGCTTGCAGCAGCTAACATGTTGTTTCTTTCTGAGAGAGAGAGTGTGGAAGCAGAGGTTCCCATGTCGTAGAGAGAGGAAACAGTGGTGATCACATGACTGGCTTGTAGACCACGTGTCTTGACTTAGAGTTGGGAACAAGAATGAGCTTCAAAGGTGAGGCCATATTTCTGAGCTGCAAACTGAGGAGTTTCTTCCAGGAGTCAAACTTAGGAGAGGAAGAATTCTCTTTTCCAGTTAGAAATGATTTTAGCCACAAGACCTGTGGCCTTGTCTACACACACACACACACACATCGAATCCACCCTAAAACCAAGAGCACAGAAGGCTTGGATTAGCAGCTCAGCGGTGCCAACAAGGATCTCTCTCTTGTCCTTTCTTCTGTGGAGTCATTCACTTAGCAGCTGTTGGTTGGCTGCTGTAGCTTCAGGTATTCCAAGCCCTGCATCCCCAGAAGCTGCCAAATATAATCACTGTTACATCTTGTAATGTTGGCTGGGTCATGTCCTCCTGACTCTCCTTGGCTCACGGAAGTGGGGAAACTGAAACTGTGGCGAAGGGGAACAAACAGTCAAAACTGCCTTAGACCAGTCACCGTCTATTGGCAGGACACAATGCTACTCTAGAACAACTCGCCTCTGTTCATGAAGAAATGTTGGAGTGACTTCAGATAGGCAATGCCTGGGCAGCATAAACTCTCAGATAAAAATCAAAGAATTTATGTCTGGGAGCTATAAGTTATGTATGAATCCAAAATTTATTTTAACATAAATATCTTACTACCTTAAATATGATACAATGACAACTTAAAAACACAAATTTAGTAGATAACCACACTAATAATAGATGGTTGTGGGTAAAAAGCCATCAAAAGTCTTGGAAATGGAAGATTTAGTCTTCAAGGCGAAAAGTAAACCTTACAATAAAACACTGAACTGCAAGTCATTGAAAAAGTTGAAATGGAACCCCAAAGCTTTACCTGTTACCTGCAGTGCCCAAGGGGAAGGGAAAGTTGGAGCACAAAGAGAAATTTAGTTTGATTTATTGCCACTGTGACAAAATACTTGACATAAAAAACTTAAAAGAGCTAGGGTTTGTTTTGTACATAGTTTAGGAAAGACTGTAGTCCTTGGCTTCATTAATTCTGGGTCCATGACANTAGGCCCCTCCTCTTTCAGCTAGGCCCCTCCTCTTTCAGCTAGGCCCCTCCTCTTTCAGCTAGGGCCCTCCTCTTTCAGCTAGGCCCCTCCTCTTTCAGCTAGGCCCCTCCTCTTTCAGCTAGGCCCCTCCTCTTTCAGCTAGGCCCTGCCTCTTTCAGCTAGGCCCCTCCTCTTTCAGCTAGGCCCTGCCTCTTTCAGCTAGGCCCCTCCTCTTTGTTGCTAGCACTCCTCTACTGCCAGAAGATTTTAACACTTGAATATATATATTCAAACATTTCATATTCAAACCACAGCAAGGGACAGGGCAGGTAAGTTGAAAATCTATAAGTTAATATAATTAATAATTCTGAAAGCAAGAAGGAGGAGGAGAGATAGACAATGTTTGAAAAAAACGGTGGCTGAGACTTTTCTAGAATTAAATTTAAACACGAATTTGTCTTGGCAGCCATTTTGTCAAGCAGAACAAAGCCACAGCCACGCCTTGTGTCTATGTCACTTTGCCTCCTGAAGCAATGCCATGCTGCCTCTGCTGTGAAGCTGTCCAGAGACGAGTACTGCTTCTTAATTTGTTTCTCTAAGTTATTATCCCAGTAATGAGAAGAGTACTAATATTCCTTTCATACATGATACAGCCAGTCCATAGGCATTTATCCTAAAAGACAATTCACATCCACGAGAATGTTTACAAAATCAGTTCATGGTATCTTTAATTACAGTTGCCAGAATATCCACCAACTGGTAAACAGGTAGGAAATGCATGGATTTACCTCTTAAATGTTATAAATATGCCCAGTGTATTTTGAAGGAACTTAAAGGAATAACTTTTTAAACAGAGAATGCGGTGACTAATAAGGAATTCCCTAAATTCAAACAAATTTCATTTATGAAAGTGTGGGCTTTTCTAGATCTACGGGATCTAGAATTGCTCAACCATAAAAGAACACAGAGTGTAGCCCTGGCTGTCCCAGAACTCACTCTGTAGACCAGACTGTCTCCAGACTCACAGAGAGCTGGCTGCCTCTGCCTTCTGAGTGCTGGGATTGAAATTCAACAATTTATCACAACTAAAGCAACAGCAGCAGCAGCAGCAGCAACAACAACAGTTACTACTACTACTAGTGCTATGACTGCTACTAGTGCTATGACTGCATGTTTTGAGAATGTCTTAGTTTGTTTCATGTTGCTATAATAGAATATCAGACACTAGGTAATTATACAGAAAAAAAGTAGATTTCCATGTTTCTAGAAGCTGGGAAATCCAAGATGGAGAGGTCACATCAGTAGAGGGGGCAGCTTTTCAACATGCTATATTCTGAAAGGTACCACATGACAAGAGGCATTAGAGGTGGTGGTGAGGTGATGGGGGTGGGGAAGAGATCAGGAGAGAGAACACGAGTGAGCGAGCACTTGAGAGACAGGAAGTACACAGAGGGCCCAGACTTTTGTATGATAAAGTCACTCTTGCCATAGGACATTGACTCTGATCTGTTAACATAGCTAGAGACCTCACTCCTCGGTCACCTCTTCAAGGTCCCATACTACTGATACTGCTGTATTGCAGAGCACAGCCAGCAGTAAGCTTCAGAAGGGCACACTGGTACCACAGCACAGGATCTCATAGATCTGAGTGATCTCTACGTAACACAACCAAATATTGGCTTCTAATGTAACAAAACAACATATATCTTAAATCACCGAGAAGCCAAATACTCAAAGTAAAAGCATAAAGGTCTCCCAGAGATCTAGAAAATCCACTTTCATAAGTGAAACTTGTTTGAATTGAGAGATTCTTTGATAGTCATAGCACTCTCGGTTTGAAATATACTGGACAAAATATTGCCCATTTGTAATATTTGAGAAGTATAAAAGATAACTAGAATACTGAAATGCAAAATAACCATGTTCTCAGGACTGGAAATCACAGGGCAACAGTTTTCTCACTGCAAAGACTTCTCTTGCTCATGTATTCTTCAAGTAAAAATTTATCAAACATCAGTATTTTCAAATGTCTATGACCTAGCATCTTAGATAGATGGATTAATAATCTGCGCTAATTGAGCAGCTTTTATTTGCTATGTACCCAACAGACTTAAGGCATAGGAAACTGAATGTCTACAAGAACAGTCTGCTTCCCCAAGAACTCTGCTTTGACAGATGTCTACTACATTCATGCAGAGGCGGGATGAATCCTGTTCCCCCCTTTTGTGTCTTTACTTGGCACATAACTAAGACGCACATGGACTAGTGTGGATGACTTTCCTTTTTTCAAGATATTCTCCTAAGCCTCAATTGTTGAAGCATCCTTTTGTTTTAGGGACACTAGGGAGGGGAGGAAAACCAAACAGCAGTCTATCATGCCCGTACACACACCATCTCACTCCTGAACATTTATGAGTACATGCACCCTACCTCCTGGATAAGCAACGGTTTTCCTTACAGCAGTCTGTAATGAAACACTACCATAAATCACGAGCAGCCAGCCTGCACCCAAGGGGAAAGAAAACAAAACAAAATAGCACAGCCCACTCATCCTCACAGGAGAAATTCTGTCCTGGTGCTCTGAACAGACGGTTAGAAACAGGAAGGAACCAAGAGACAAAAATGTTTTTATTGCCACCAGTCCGCCATTTTCTCTATAAGTTGGCAGTAAACACATCTAAATTCCTTCATTATGGGTGTGATAGATTATAACAGCTACTCTGAAGGTCCATTTTATAAAATGACTTGAGTAGAGATTCAGACAATTTGAAAATTTCCCATTAATTACCACAAAGTCAGAAACAACGACGCCAGTGAGGATCTGCCTATCTTCTGCTTGTGAAGACAGACGCTTTAAAAAATGCAGAATCTGGCCCAATAGAGCTGCGTGACTCATTAGTTATCTACAATCTTTTCATTTTTAACTGCAGTGGGATGAGAACTGAGCTGGCAGATGCTAATTAAGCTTATGAAGAGGCTGCTGGGTCTGCTGGGACAATGCCCTAGCCACACCGAGGTTTTGAACTGTCTGCCCAGATTCGGAGACATTCCCAGGGTCTTTGCAGCCTGGGTACTTTCAGTGTGCTGAGTACTGTCAGGAAGAAGATGTGTGGTTCCCTGCCTGGAAGGTGTGGGGGAGACACCCACCCCTCCCTAATTTATGAATTATCTAAAATCAGAATCCAGTAATAATAGACAGCAGATCTTCACTGATGGCAAGGGGCTGGTGAGCGATATTTCTGTAGGGCGGCCGATTTCTTCTCTGAGAACCAGTCAGTCTCTACCTTGCACTGCAGTCGCCAGCAATTCCCTGCTGTTTCTCATACTCAGTTGTATGATGGATTGCTTCCGGGTTGGCTGTCCACAGTGCTTACAGCTCCCGTTTATTTAGTTACTGAAGAGTAACTGTTCCTCAACAGCTTCTGAGTACTGTCAGGATAGAGATTGCTTGCTGCTTCCCAGAACCCACACATTGTGTTTGGCTCAGCAACCTGTAAGCGCTGAGTGGCCCTGACTTCTCTGTTATCAAACACACACGCATGCGCAGGAGAAGTCAAGGCAGGATACTGAAACTCCCCATGAGTCTGATAGCTGGCTTACTATTTCCTTCCTGCACACCAGCCAGCTAGAACAGTAGGACTCACCCTTATCCATTACCCCAACCCCCTCCTTAGTTCTGTTACCCTTGCCTATTTTCCTCTAAGGCAAGGGTGTTTTGTTTTGTTTTGTTTTGTTTTGTTTTTGATTCATTAGGGGCCCTGACTTGCATCTGGTTTTCGCCCAGAATGCCTCGCTGTTCACATTGCTTTCCAGTCTGGCTTGTTAAAATTCTACTCATTGCCCAAGATCTATTTTAAACGTTTGTTGGACAATATACTGAGATGTTCTGTCCTCCAAACGTTTGTGACCTTGCCTTCTTGTGAGTCTTAGAAGCTCCGAGACAGCTCTGCTCTCTGTTAGTTTTAGTACTGACCATGGACTGTGGCACTCACTGGACATTAGCTGTGGATCCTGTGGTGTGTCTCCCCTCACCCACGATTCCCCAACATAAATCATCTCATGATTCCTGGTCATTTTTTGCATAGTCTGTCTCTGGTCTCTCAGATCCAGGGTACCCTTGTGTCATGGTTTCTGGATGTCCCCAGTGGCCTGGTGCAGGTCCAGTTACAGGTGATACACTGGATATTTGGTAGGCATTTTTGATAAGGAAGTTTATATCCTTCAACTTAATGAATGGTTGGTTTGATCAGGAACCCACTCTCCCCCATGGCACTCCTTGAAATTCTTATTATTTTTATATTGCAAAGGTTAATTTTATATATCAAGTAGACCAGGCTAAGCCGTATCCAGATAGCTGGTAAGACATCATTTGCATTCCTTGTCAGTGAGGATGTCTCCAGAAGAGTTTGGTGTTTGGGTTCATGTGAAGAGCCGATGGGCATCATTCCACCTGTCTAGGGCCAGAATAGATCAAATTCAAGGGTCTTTACTTGCTGAGCCATCTTACCCACCATCATTCTTTTTAGGGCTGTATAATATTCCACTGGATGCACACATACCACATTTTGTGTAACTACTCATTTGTTGGTGGACTCATGGGCCTCTCCCATCTATTAGCTATTATGGACAAAGATACAATGGACTCCAGCATGTAAGTATCTGTTTGAATCAATGTTTTCTTGATTGTTTTTTTTTTAATGTCATGTCCTATAAATCGTGGCTGTATCCATATCTACACTGAAAAGATGTTCCCCCATGTTTTCCTCTAAGAGTTCACAAAGTTCTTAAGTTTAGGCCTTAGATCCATTTGGATAGACTGTTTGAATCCTGTTCTCAGATCTTTGGGGTAGACACCAAGAATTGAATCTCCAGTGTATGAGGTAACGCTGTGACTAAGTTTTAAAGGCATTCTGAACTGCTTTACACACCGCAGCGGAACCATTTTGTATTCTCACAGTCAAAGCTAAAGCTCCTTACTTTTAAATAGTGGCTCTTCTAATGCATGCAGAATTATAGCTTATGGCTATGGCTTGTGTTGCCCTGTTGACTGAGCCTGTTTCATGTGCTTTGTGGCCATTCATTTATCTTCTTTGGAGAAATTTTTACTCGGGTCCTTTGGCCACTCTTAGGTTGATGTTTGTTTTGTTTGTTGACTGACAACAGATTTTACACATCATTGGAGCAATGGAATGGAATGGAGACCCTCTCCCACTGAGAGGTGCTGATCCCTCAGCAGATAAGATGCTTGCTAAGCACTTCTCCCTTCCTGTGGAATGTTGGTGCACAAAAGTTTAATTTTTATTATTATTAATATTTTCTTGATTGGTTTGTTCTTTTAAAAATGTCATGTCCAATAAATCATGGTTGTATCCATATCTACACTGAGAAGATGTTCCCCTATGTTTTCCTCTAAGAGTTCACAAAGTTCTTAAGTTTAGGCCTTAGATCCATTTGGATAGACTTACCTATTGTGTTAGATAAGGGTCCAGTTTTATTCTGCTGTATGTGGATATCCAATTTTCCCAGCACAAATCTACCCAATGGGGAAAAAAGTGAGGCTCTGTTCCCCCAGCTGCAGATCCATGCTGATCACCCCAGAGAGAAGCTCCAGGCTGACAAGCTTGACCCAGGCAGCTAGGATAACTGAAAAGGAAACTTTCTATTGTAGAGGCAGGAGACCAAAATAAACAGGAGGCAGTGCTCGTGGTGGGAAAATACTGTGAGAAGTATCTGGAAATACATTATTCAAATTCTCAGAGATACTGCATCAGAGCTTAAGAATCAGTTCATTTGTCCTTTGAAGAGGGGAAGAGATCATTCAGGCATGAAAACTCCCTTGGCACTGAAAACCATGGCAACAGACAGTAACTTCAAAAGAAAGAAAATAGGGGCTGAGGGGTGGCTCAGTGGTTAAGAGTGCTTGTTGCTTTTGTGGAGGACCTGAGTTCAGTTCTCAACCTCCACATCAGGCAGCTCCTTATCATCTGGAATCTGGCTCCAGGGCATCCAATGCCCTCTTCTGGCATCTGAGGGCACTATGACTTACATGTACATGCACACAGATACCCACAAATATATATAATTAAAAAGTAAGATACATCTTAAAAATGAAGACGCTATATAGTTAATTTTGTTTATTGCGGAATACTTAGGTAACAGACTTGCACACTGAAATCTGGAAAACATCACTGAAAAGAATTTTAAAAGACATAATATGCATATATAACAAGAGGGACATTCATTACGTCTTGGAATTTTGATAGAAGGAAGGACCTCTACAAAAGCTTAACTTAGGGTGACTGTAATCACAGTAAGATCTATGTCTGCCAGATGCCCTTCTACTTCCTGTGTTCTTACTTCCCTGTCTATGAGGGATGGATTGAAGTTTCTTCTGTGACGTCAATCATCCCGTGTTCTACTGTTGGTTTTGGTTTTTGCTTTTTCTCTTATCCATTCATCCTTATTTACTAAAGCCAATCCATTTCTATATTCTTGTCCTAAGAGACTTTTCATGAAATAATATTCAGAAAGTTTTGTTGGCAACACACCTTCTTACCTTGACCTATTATATTTTTCTCAAAAATTGAGACAATCAAGAAATTTGTTTTCTTGTTCTCCATACTTTTCAAAGCTTTTCTTGGCTTTATTTTCATGTTTGATGTTTTTTTTTCCCCTTCCAAAGTTGTTTTCAGTGTGGGCCATTCTGCAGCAGCCCGAGGTGTCTCTCCCTATGAATGCTTTCATTGTGCCTCTATGTTTGAATGGCAGTCCAGCTAAGTGTAACATAGGTTCAAAGCTCTCTTCTTTCTATATTCAAAGCACTCTAGCATCATCTTAGATTCAGTGTTGCTGCTGAGACATCTGCTGTCAAATTATTGTTCCTCTATTGCTAACCTTCTCTTTATGTAATGCCTTAAGAGACTAGAGTCCTCTCCTAGTTATTATAGCATTGTGTATCTTGGTGTCCACCTTTTCAGAGTTGTTATTGGAGTAATGCAATCCATTTCTTCATGTTGATTTCTTTCTCTTACTCTAGGCATGTGGTCTTAGAAGAGGTCTGATGGGCCTATTTGGATACAAGACTCTGAATGTTGGGTGAAAGCCAGTGAGTTTAGGCAGAAAATAAAATCTAATCAGAAGGTGATAGATCTCTAATTTTGGAGTCCCATCAGGAGACTGGAGGAGTTTGTAGGCAATGGTTTAGACAGTACTCTTTCTCACAGGCCCCTAGAACTCACTCTAGAGGACCAGCCTCATATAAGACTTACTAGATGCTCAACCTTGTTCTGTGAAATTTACATACATCAGATCCTTAACTCTTCACACTCATGGCTAGGCATCTGCTCCATTTTACACATGGCAAAATTGAAGGCTAGTGTGGACAAGTGATAGAACCAAACTCATACTGTAATACATGTGCCTGCATGTGTATTTGCATTTCTTGAAATATTTTAGAAGTACAGGTATTCTTGTTTTATGTTTTAAAATTTTATAAATTATGTGTTATGGTTATTTTAAAAATATTTTATTTTTAGTTTCTGTGTATGAATGTTTCATCTGCATGTATATATGTACATATGGTGATTTCAATAAGAATGACCCCAATAGGCTTGTATGTTTGAATGCTTAGTTACCAGGGAGAGGCACTGTCTGAAAGGATTAGAAGGATTAAGAGCTGTGGCCTCCTTGGATGGAGGAAAAGGGATGAGCTTTACGGTATTGAAAGCCCATGCCAAGCCTAGATGCTCAGGATCCTGCCAATGGGTTGGGATGTAACACTCTCAGCTACTTCTCCAGGACCATGCCTGACTGTGTGCCACCATGGCCTGTGTCATTATCATAATGGACTAAGTTCTGAAAAATGTAAGCAAGCCCTGACTATATGCTTTCCTTAATAAGAATGGCCTAGCTTATGGTGTCTCTCCACAGCAATAGAACAGTGTCTAAGACTGTAACCAGCTGTGTACAGTGCACTCAGAGTCCAAAAGAGGGCATCTGTTCTCCCAGAACTGGAGTTAGAGTTGATTGTAAGCTACCGTGTGGTATTATTGGTCTTCTACAAGAGGAGCAAGTGCTCTTAACTACAGTGCCATCTTTCCTAACCTATTTTTTGTTATTATTTTTAAGTGTGTGTGTATGTATATATTACTTGAATGAGCACTTGTGTGCCTATGTACTGCATGTGTGTGCATGTGTGTGGGTGTGTGAATCTTTGCACATGAGTCCAGATGCCCTCAGGGTTTATTGGAGTCAGGATCCCACAGAGTTGCAGTTACAGGTGATTGTGAGCTTCCTAAAACGGGTTCTAGGAATCAAGCGTGGGCCTTCTGCAAGAGCAGTATGTGCTTTTAATTGCTCTAACCCATTTTGGTTTTTTCTGAGACAATGTTTTATGTATTCTAGTCTGGTTTAAAATTTTCTATGTGGCCAAAGAAGACCTTGAGCTCCTGGTCCTCCTCCGTTGATCTCCCAAGTCCCAAGACTACAGTCTTGATCCACAGCCAAGTCCCAAGACTACAGTCTTGATCCACAGCCAAGTCCCAAGACTACAGTCTTGACCCACAGGGCCTTGGTACTGATTATAGGTGTGACCCACAGTGCCCTGCTACAACTACACATCTTGCACAGTATCCCAGATGCTCCACTAAATTCCGTTTTTGCTGCAGAATCTTGCCTCTTGCTTAGTCCTCATGCCTTTTGAATTTCCTCTAATATGTAACGGTTTCTTATGGCTCTCTTTGTCTTTCTTTCCTGGCTGCATTAGTTTTCTATTGTTACTGTAGCAACTTAACATGAATTGACAGCTTTAGCAACACAAGTATAAGGGCTCTCTGATGTCAGAAGTCTCTCCATGGTCTCATTGGGCTGAAAGCCAAGCTGAGCTCCTTCTGCAGGTGCCATTGGCACTCCTGAATGCATGGACCGTCTACTACCACCAACACCAGGGTGGTTGGTTGAGTACTTCTCATGACAGAACATCTGTCAGACATCCTTTCATCCGTCTTTCTGAGCACAGCATGACAAGCCAGCTTCCCTCTTAAGGCTTCACTCCATTAGATGTGTTTACGCAGATAATTCCTCCAACTGCCCTTCTGTTATGTTCTGTAACCTGGTCACCAGTTCTAGGTATGGGGGGGGGGGAATTATATTATCTCTTAGTATTACTTTGACTTCTACAGACATTTATTTTTATGTACTTATTTAATGTGTATGGCTGTTTCATCTGCATTTGTGTTTGCGTTACTACGTGTATGACTGGTTACAGACAGCTGTAAACCACCTTGTGGGTGCTGGGGATTGAAGCCAATGACTGGTTACAGACAGCTGTAAAGCACCTTGTGGGTGCTGGGGATTGAAGCCAAGTCCTGTGGGAGGGTAGCAGTTCTCAGCTCCACTGAGCCATCTCTCGAGGCCAGGCTTTGACATTTTTAAGGTACATGAGTCAATTATTTTGTATAATATTTTCATACTACCTTGTCTCTATTTTACAAATTCTGGCTATAAGATTGGGGCAGGGGTGTTCTCCTCAGGAGTGTTCTCCTCTTAGACCTGTCTCTCAGAAGCATGACACGCATCTTTCCATTACTGCCACTGTGGAGCCTCAATGGGAACTGTCAGTTCATGTTAAGTTGCTACAGTAACAATAGAAAACTAATGCAGCCAGGAAAGAAAGACAAAGAGAACCATAAGAAACCTTTACAGATTAGAGGAAATTCACAAGGCATGAGGGCTAAGCAAATGAGTCCTGGGAACTTGTATTAATCCCTGCGAGTGAAAGGTGATTGATAAGACATACGTTAGTTATTCCTAGAAGAAAGTAAATTACTAAGATCAACGAACCTCAATTTGATGAACACTGTATTGAGTTTGATCTATTTGCATCACGGGAAAAGAGACTATAGGATGACAAACTACAGGGACAGAAGAATAAAAAGATGTCATACTCAAAGTCACCCACTCTGCAGAGATATTCCTCCTGGAAAGGTAGAAAACTGCTACCTCTGAGGCCGACTTTGGGGTCTCTAGGCAGAATTAGTTATGGGCCAGCCATGCCAGAAAGCAGCTCTTCTGATGATTTTTCTAAGGAACCTTCTGGAAGGATTTCAGAGAGCTGAGTGAGATCACATTTCCTGCTATGGCTGGCTGAGTCCCCATGGCCCTAGTGGATTTGCACAGAACCTCCAATACTCCTTCCCAAGGGAAATTTTAACCTCTCCCACCCAATCAAAGATGCCTCGTTTACAAACAAGCCACATGGACTCTGTCTGGGTCCAACAATCCATGGCCCAGACATCTAGACTTTGGCCAGCTTCGTGTGTAGAGATACCTCCAAAACAAACTCACTTGTCAGGGGAGAAGAGATAGGGAGCTAAAGCTGTCATCTTGAGTCCCTCCCACAGGACTGGACCTGAGCACCCTCTCATCCTTTTATGAAAAAGATATTTGATTTGAGGTTTCTGCTGGTTTTGTTTTTCTGACTTTGACCTTAAAAAAATCACTCATGGCCATGAACAGGGCTAATTAAAAGCAGGTGAACTGGGATTGTGCCTGGGGAGTTTCACTGGTTGGGCTGTGGGTTTTCTGTTCCTCACAGGAGACTGGGAGTTGGAGGGAATGCACGATCCCTTCTTCACCAAGTCTGCGCAGTGGACTCAGCTCTCTTACTGTCCTTTTGATTTCTCATCAGGAAGCAGGATTTTATTCTTTGTAGAAATGTAGTAAGTCGGGACGAACATGCCCATTGTGTTCTTAGTGTAGGCAGAGGAAAGAGTACTGACCAAGTCCAGCAGCAGAGGTGTGTGCAGAACAGATGGTCCTGGCAGTAAAAGCATGCTCTAGGCACCCTGCTTACTTCTGACGCGTGGATTGGTAAGCCCCAGTCTCCATATTACACAGGTTCAAGCTGATTGGGCGGTTTGTAAACACTGGGAAATACAGATTTCTAGCTCCCCCCCCCCCTGCAAATCTTTTTTTTTTTTTTAAAGAGAAAATGGCTGTTCCCAGAGGTAACAAGAAAGCTAAGCCTAAAACACCCGGCATCCTGCAAGCCAGGGGTGAGTCCTTCAAGGATGCTGCAAATATATCTCTCTTAGATATGTTCAGAGATCCCAGCAGAATGGATCCTCATGCTTTCTGTAGTAGAAGAAACATACAGTTAGAGCTAGGATGGAATCTAACTTCCTGTTCTGACTCCTTCCCTGGGTTTCTTTCTGATACACAACATCTATTTATTTATTCAGTGCCTATTGGCTGAATATTAAACTGATTATTATTCCTCTACTGAATACTTCTGACTGGCCAACCTTCATGTCTTGTCCTTGCAAATTCCATTCCTACTTTCCTCTTGGAAACTGAGTGCAGTGACCTGTGTTGGCATCTGGGGAGGTTTCCCATGGTTACTTGTCTGCTTCGTTGTCATGGATGGCCATGAAATGACCAGATTTTGACACTTTTTTACGGGCTTAGATGGTGAGTTTTGGGGATCATGGCTGCAAGCTGTTTGGTGATGTGGGTTTTACATGGGTTAGCTCTTTTCCAGTAATTCAAAATGACAAAATGACAACAGTTAGAGCTAGCTGCCACTGTGCAGGTCACGTGAAATGGGGGTCTGGAGGTCTGGGAGGAAGACTGGGTGCCAGAGAGAATGGGACAGCTATGCCAGGCAAATGGTTGAGAGGCTGCGTATTCCCTGAGGGGTATAGAGAATGGCTCTGCTCCCAAGGACATTGCGACTCTACAGTTTCTTGGATGCTTTATATGCCTTCTGCAAATTCTTATCTCCATCCCTGATGCCTACTTTAGTGAAGGGTGTCCTTGAGGCCACTTGTCCCATAGTGCATGGTCTTGACCTAAAGTGTAGACAAATTCTCATCTTATCCCATTAAAAGAACAACAACATATAGGAGTCTGTGGGCACTGGCTTGGATCGAAGGAGTGCCTGCATTGGCTTTCAAGTACCCTTTTCCCTCTGCCAAGCCTCTTCAGCGCTCTCATGCCTTGTCTCTGATTAGGCGTCTTGGTCTTGAACAGAACATGATGCTGCTAATAAAAGTCCCACAGATGCTGTTGAGAGTCAGTGGAGAGCTTTCAAATCCTTCTGCACCAAGTCCTGGTCATGTTGCCCACTTCTCTGAATGCTTCAAAAAGTGGTTTCTGCGTATTTGAAACTGTGTGCACTTCTTAATTAGAGATTCAGGATGTATCATCGTGCATCTAATAGCTTGTTGTTCTGTACTCTTCTATAAGAATCTTTGACGTCTTTTCTATTTAAAAAAAATTTACTTAATTCTCCAAATGCTCATAGTTGTGTGCTAGAATCTTGCATAACATTTTTGAATTAGTCCATTTGTCCTTGTAATTCCAACAATTTTTATATATTTTGAGGCTACTTTATTAAATAAATGTACGTTTTCAAGGGTAATGTCTTCCAGATGGCCTCTCCTTTTGTTACCAAGCACTGAATGTTTCCCCTGCTTCAAGATTGTTTCTTGAACATTTGTTTTGTCTCCTAACATGTACCCAGGGCAACCTTTATTTGGTTTTCATTTTGGAGGTTTCTCTCTTCTTCATTCCTTTATTCATAGTATTCATGCATTCTAAACATATTTATTACAAAAGCATTATACAACCAGTTTTTGATTTTTAAAAAAGCAATTTGAGGAGCTGAAGGGATAGTTCAGAGGCAGGAGAACTTTTCTGAGAGAGCAAAAGGACATGAAGCCAAATTCCCAGCACCCACATAGAAACTGGGCATGGACGTGCACTTCTGTAACCGCAGATCTAGGGGATGCAGATATCTACCTACTGGGAGCTTGCTTACCACACTCACTGAAGCAGTGAGATTCTGGCTTAGCAAGAGATCATATCTCAAAAAATAAGATGACAGAAGGAGAGTGACAGAGGACTCCCAGTGTCCTCCTCTGACCTCTGCATATGTGCACATGAGGGTGGTGTGTGCACATGGGAGTGTGTGCACATGGGAGTGTGTGCACATGGGTGTGTGTGCACATGAAAGTGCATACTGATACACCTATAGGTATATTAATTTATAATTCCTGCTATACATACATATGTACATACATACATACATACATACATACATCAAAAAAGCAAACCTGATTCTGTTTTTAACCTGGAAAATATGTATCTGCTATGATTATTGTTATACTCTCCCTCCTTCTTTGTATGTCCTGTTTTCACTTGAGCCTTCTCATTTTCTTCATTGCTGGGTCACTTCAGTTTCTTTTTCCCTGTAACTCAGTCTCATTGAAAGCTGTGTACCCTATCCCAGATGTTGCCAACATGTGTGTACTATCTTATATCACTATCAAGCATCAACCATACATACTTCCTGACTAGGATGATCTCTGACTAATGACTTGGGATGTTTTAACCTAAACCATTTCTCTGAAGTTTTAGGACATTTATGTTCACTTTCCCCCTCTTTGATGTGTGTTTGTGTGTGTGTGTGTGTGTGTGTGTGTGTGTGTGTGTATGATATGTATGTATTTTCATGTTTGCATATACATGGGGACATATGTATGAGTGAGGATGTACATATCTGGAGGCCCAAGCTTGATGTCAGGCACCCTCCCCCATTGCTTTTCTTTCTAATCATTGAGGCAGGTCTCTCAACCAAACCCAGAGCTTGCCTTGGCTTTTCTTGCCAGATGTCTTGCTCTTTCAATTCCCTGGCTCCTCCTCCTAAGGGCAGAACTACACAGATGAACAACCACACCCACACAGCCTTTATGCCTGTGTTCAGTATCTATGCTGTGACCTTCCTGCTTGGTACACACTTTCCCTAACTACTAAGTTATCCTCCCAGCTTCCGTGTCCAGGATTTTCGATCAAATTGCTTTCTCCCTGTCTATAACTATGGTCACCACTTCACAGAGCCAGCCTTCTTTACAAACATTCATCCATTTAGCAACATCTTTGCTCTACTTTCTTACATCTTAATATTTCCTTCTTTCTATTTAAGTTTAGTTTCCTGTCAGCAGTTTTATAATCGAAGTTCTGTTTTGTTGTTGTTGTTTTTGTTTTTTAAGAGAGAATGTATTTCTATTTTGTGTATATGTTTCTTTTTGTATGTACAATCACCGATGTGTAGAGTCTGTGGGGTCTGAAGAGGGAATCAGAGATCCTGGAACTGGGGTTGTAGACAGTTGTGAGCCACCACATGGGAGCTAGGACCTGAACTCAGGTCCTCTGCAAGAACAGCAAATGCTCTTAACTATGGAGCCATCTCTCTAGGCTCCAGTGCTGCTGCTGCTCCTGCTCCTTCTCCTTTTCTTCTCCTCTTCCTCCTCCTCCTTCTTCTTCCAGGGTCAGAGGGAAGATTCAGCTGATAAAGGTGCTAGATGTGCAATCCCAATAGCTTGCCTGTGAACCCCAGAATCCACACAAGGGTGGAAGGACAGAAGGACAGAGCCGTCCTTACAAGTTACCTTCTGAACTCCACATTCATGGTTCCCCCCCCCCCCCATGACAAAATTTAAAACACAAACACCTCTATGCTGTTTTTAATTTTTTAAACATACTGTTTATGTTATGTTTAAACATAACAAACAAAAATTAAACAAACAAAATATTTTTTTAAAAAAATACTGGTAGTGTTACTATCAGTCATTTTTTTCAGTACTCATTATTTTCTTGTTGAAATAATACTTTAGTTGTATTTTTCTCAACATCTCCCCCTTTTAGTTTAATTGTTTGGAAGTGCAAGTGTGCATGCATGCAGCCTGCATTGTGTCTGTGTGTGTGTGTGTGTGTGTGTGTGTGTGTGTGTGTGTAAGATGACGTTTAGCTCCTCCTAGTCAGCTTGAGATTCTTTCCCATTGTTCTCTGCTTCTGTTGGTGCCTTTGGAAAGTCTGTTGCTCCTCTGCTTGTCATGTCTGATGGGGGTGTCGATGCATTACTGATGTTCACATAGAAACAGAGTCTTTTAGCCACTGAGAGCTGTAGCCTTATCAGGGGTTTCAGCTCTAATTCAAATTCTGACTGGTGTCTAAGGTCTCCTTGTCTGTGCCCATGAGAAATTAAAAACAGGTCTCTTGGCATAGTTGAAATAATAATTGCTTCAACATAGACATCCTTAATTTTTTGATTTCTAATCATCAAAGCAAGTTCCAAGCAGGGAGAAGTTTGGGACTAGGCATGGTAGACTATACCTTTAACCCAGAACCCAGGAGATAGGCATGCATATCTCTGAGTTCAAAGTCAGTCTACAGAGCAAGTTCCAGGAGAGCCAAGCCCAGGCAAAAGGTTGTAATAGAACAAGGGGGGCATGTTCCAACCCCAGCAAGCAGCAGAACTTGGCAGGTTCAGGCATCTGGCTGTTGGCTTTAGAGTCAAGTGTAGGAGGAACTACTGGGACAATTGATGCTGCTTATCTGAAACTAAGAAATTAGTGGGGACTAAGAAGAGACCAGCATCACTGAGGTGAAGTCTTTTGAGAAGTATTTTCTGAGAGCACATACACACACACACACACACACACACACACACACACACAACCTATGTCCTAGAGATAGCCAAGGTTGTGCCTCATGCTGTAGCTGGACTTAGCAATGTGTAAGAGTCACAAAAGTCACCCAGGTGGTACTGGTTTTGAAGGCATGAAAGGAGTCATAGAGAGCAGTGGAGGCTTGGTACTATGAATAGAGCCTATGAGAGGCTACTGGTGAAGCCTAGTTGCAGTGTAAGACCTGTCTACCAAGAACAGCCGCAGTAGTGGAGTGGAGTCAACCAGAACCTAGAGTGCTACAAAAGGCAGAGCTGGAGAAGTGACCAAGCCCTATGGAGGAGCCCAGAAGATTATGTGTGGATCCCAGACACTGGAACAAGAAATTGTAAAGCTGAGGTTGCCTGAGATACCATAAAACGTTAGAGATGTCAGAACCATGGGGTACCTGCTGAGGAAAGCTGCTAATAGGAGTGGAAACAGCCAAAGAGAAAGAAGTGTGTTGCTGTTGAATGCCAGATCTGTCAACAGCAGTCAACAAGGATGAAAGGAGTTGGAGATCTGAAGAGCGCTTTGACATCTATCAGACATGGAGATGCAGAGTGTGGTGTTTTTCCAGCTGGTTTTTGGTCTTGCTTTTGTCTTGTGTTTCCTCACTATGACGTTTTGGAACAGTAATGTATGTCCTGTGCCATGATATTTTGGAAGTATGTGATCTGCTTTTTGATTTTGATTTTATAGGAGATTACAATTAAGAGACTGCATGGATCTCAGAAGTGACTTTGAATTTTTTTTCAACTTTTATTAGATAATTTCTTCATTTACATTTCAAGTGTTATCCAGAAAGTTCCCTATACCCTCCCCCCTCCCGGCCCTGCTCCCCTACCCACCCACTCCCACATCTTGGCCCTGGCATTCCCCTGTACTGGGGCATATAAAGTCTGCATGACCAAGGGGCCTCTCTTCCCAATGATGGCCAACTAGGCCATCCTCTNACTATCTTGCTGGCATATGCTATAGTGTCTATGTTTGGTGGCTGATTGTGGGATGGATCTCTGGCAGCCGCAGTCATTGGGTCCATCCTTTGGATTCAGCTTCACACATGATCTCTGTAACTCTTTCAATGTGTGCTTTGTTCTTAATTCTAGGAAGGGGTGACATGTCCACATTTTGATCTTCCTTCTTCTTGAGTTTCATGTGTTTAGTAAATTGTATCTTGGGTAGTCTAGGTTTCTGGGTTAATATCCACATATCAGTGAGTACATGTTATGTGAGTTCTTTTGTGATTCGGTTACTTCACTCAGGATGAATTTTTAATCATTAATGAGAATGTGATAGATTCCAGGGATTTTTTTGAAGTTAGGCCAAATTGTATTTTGCACTATGCTATGCCTAGGTATGGCTCCCATAGTGTCATGTGTTTGAACAAGCCTATGGGGGCCAGAGAGTGGAGTGTGGTGGTCCATAGGGAGTGACACTGTTAGAGATGCCTTGTTGGAGGTAATGTGTCACTGTGGGGGTGGGCTTTGGAGGTCTCCTCCTATGCTCAGGCCCCACCCAGTTCAGAGGCTATCCTCCTGGCTGCCTTTGGATCAAGATGTAGAACTCCCAGATGCTCCAGCCTGGATGCTTCCTTGCTTCCCACTAATGATGATAATGAACTGAACCTCTGGAATTGTAAGCCAGCCTCAATTAAATGTCCTTTATAAGAGTTGCCTTGGTCATAGTGTCTCTTCATAGCAATTAAACCCTAAGATAGTGTATATGTAGACCCCATGACAGTGTGGATGTATTAAATGAATACCTATTGCCTTATTTGTGTGTGTGTGTGTGTGTGTGTGTGTGTGCGCGCACACGTGTATTAAAATGATTAATGTTTCATTTTGTTATTTTGAAATTTATGCCATGGTTTTATTATCTATGGGCACCTTACTATGTTGTAGATCTCATGACCTTGTACCCTTGAGTCAACAAGCCCACATTCCCTCCCTCCTCACTTTCCAGCTCCTGGCTGCCATCATTCTACTGACTGCTTCTGTGAGTTCAGCTACTCTGGATTCCAAACAGTGAGATGGTGTCTGGCTTGTCTGCCTGTGCTTATAGTCCCTCCCTTAAGATGGCTTCCCCCAGGTTCTTCATTTGCATTTTGGCTGTGCTAATTTGCATACTTACCAGCAATTGCCTTTGCTCTGTACGTTCACCCATGGTTGGATCTTTTCTTTCCTTTTGATAGAAGCCATGAAATATTATTTTACAATGGCTTTAATTTGAATTTCTCTAGTGATTAGAGCTACCAAGCATTTTTCAATATCCCTTCACATGTGTTCTTTTGAGAAGTATCTATTCATCTTCTTTGCCCATATAACAGTTTTAAATTAGGTTCATTCATTTCAGTTTTTATGTGTTTTGCCTGTATGTATGTATGAGGACTGCATGCATAGTTGGTGCCTACAGAGGTCAGAAAATGGTGGCATATCCCCTGAGACTGAAGTTATAGAAGGTGTGATTCATCATGTGGGTGCTGGGGATCAAACCTGGGTCCTCTGCAGGTGCAACGTGTGTTCTTAACGACTGAGCTACCTCTCCAGCTCCATTTGCCTACCTTTTAAAATCAGAATACTTCTTTTCTTGCTATTGGGTGTTTGCATTCCTAAGTCACAGTGAGTATTTACTCCATGGGAGTAAATGACAAACATTTTCTCCATTTCTGTAGCAGAGTCTCTTTGTTTCATGTTTTTCTTTACTCTATAGAAGTTTCTCTATCCAACATGATCCTGTTTGTCTAATTTCGATTTTGTTTCTCTTCCTTTTTGAGGCTATAGAAAAAAATTGTTGCCCAAACCAATGTCATGGATACTTTTTTCTATATTTTCTTCTAGTACTTTTAAAGTTTCTGATCTTATATTTAAAATTTCAGTCTGCTTTGGACTAATTTGTGCAGATTTTGTGAGATAAGGGTCAATTCCCTTCACCTACACGTGAATATTCATTTCACCCACAAATTTTGAAGGAAGAAATTGGACTTTTCTATTGTTTTTCTTATTGGTTTTGCCCAAGATCAATTGGCTGTCAAGCAAGGAGTTCCTTTCTGGGCTCTCTACTCTGTTTTACTGGCTAATGTGTCTGTTTTATGTCTGTACTATGATACTTGGCTCTAACATCTCTGTAAGCAGGAGTGTGGATCTCTCTCTGTAAGCAGGAGTGTGGATCTCTCTCTGTAAGCAGGAGTGTGGATCTCTCTCTGTAAGCAGGAGTGTGGATCTCTCTCTGTAAGCAGGAGTGTGGATCTCTCTCTGTAAGCAGGAGTGTGGATCTCTCTCTGTAAGCAGGAGTGTGGATCTCTCTCTGTAAGCAGGAGTGTGGATCTCTCTCTGTAAGCAGG
>LR750207.1:74536-118500 GCA_902729485.2 Mus minutoides | reverse complement strand
AAAATTCTAACTTGCAAATGTACTGAGTTCACTTATGAACTCCAGTAGTTATGTGTATATAATCTTTAGGGGGAGAAAGGTCATCATCAAACAGAGACAGTGCTGTTTCTTAAGCTTTTTCCTCTTCTTTCCTGTGAGAGATTTTGTCTTTATTTTTGGTTGATGTGGGAGGGTGGAGCCCACTGTGGGTGGTACCATCCTTAGGCAGGTGGGCCTGGGCGATCTGAGATAATTGAGCATGAGCCAATGAAAAAACTGGTAAGCAATGTTTTTTCATGGTTTCTGCTTCAGTTCTTACCATGACCTTTCCTCACTGATAGATCATGTGACTAGGAAGTGTAAGCTAAAATAAACACAAGTTATTATGGTCATCATGTTTATTGCATCACCAGAAGGCCAACCAGGCCATACTGCTTCTGGTAACTTATGAGCATGTCTGCAAAATCGTTGAGGATTTATGAGGTAGAGCAATCTATGTGAATACTATTTAGGCTTATGTGAATCAAGCCTATTAGACAAAATGAGTATATTGGTATGCTTTTTTATAAAGTACAACATGAAAAATGTCCTTGTTCTGAACATAAGCTTTTGCCAAGATAATCCTTAACATTCCACTTAATTTTCCAAACAGACACTATTCCATGTACTCATCCCATAGTAATCTAATTTATTTAAAATATTCTATTATTGATATGTAAAATTCAAAAGGATCACCTCAAATACAATCATATTTTTTATGTTTTACTTAAGTTTGTTAAGCATGTCCTCTTTCATTTAAATTTTTCTTTCTTTCTTTCTTTCTTTCTTTCTTTCTTTCTTTCATTCTTTCTTTTTTTTTTGAGATGGAGCCTTGCTATATAGCTAAGGTTGGTCTGAAACTTGTTATATAGCTCTGGGTAAACTTGCATTAATAATTCTCTGCCCTCACTGCATACCCACGTTAAGCGTGAGTTTTGAAATTAAAATACCTATAAGGAAATACCTTCTCAGCTGGTGGATCTGACATTGAAAGGTGATGGGAACACGAGGGCCCTGACATCGTTAAAGTATTAACCAACTGATAGAGTCGCAGTTTAATGGCATTACTGAGAGATAGTGAGGAGGAGGTAGGCATGGTTGCTGGAAGTAGGTCACCAGGATGTAATTTTGCACAGTTTTTCTCTTTCTGTCTGTATGCTTCCTGGACACTGTGATGTGTGCTGCTGTGTGCTCCCACTGTGATGTGTGGTGTGCTCCCCACTGTGATGTGCACTGTGTGTGCTCCCCACTGTGATGTGCACTGCCATGTGCTCCCACTGTGATGTGAACTGTGTGCTCCCCACTGTGCTGTACACTGTGTGTGCTCCCCTCTGTGATGTGTGGTATGCTCCCCACTGTGATGTGCACTGTGTGTGCTCCCCTCTGTGATATATGGTGTGCTCCCCACTGCTATGTGCACTGTGTGTGCTCCCCTCTGTGATGTGTGGTGTGCTCCCCACTGTGATGTGCACTGCCATGTGCTCCCACTGTGCTGTGCACTGCATGTGCTCCCCAGTGTGATGTGCACTGTGTGCTCCCCACTGTGATGTGCACTGCGTGTGTTCCCCACTGTGATGTGCACTGCGTGTGCTCCCCAGTGTGATGTGCACTGTGTGTGCTCCCCACTGTGATGTGCACTGTGTGCTCCCCACTGTGATGTGCACTGTGTGCTCCCCACTGTGATGTGCACTGTGTGTGCTCCCCACTGTGATGTGCACTGTGTGTGCTCCCCACTGTGATGTGCACTGTGTGTGCTCCCCACTGTGATGTGCACTGTGTGTGCTCCCCACTGTGATGTGCACTGTGTGTGCTCCCCACTGTGATGTGAACTGTGTGTGCTCCCCACTGTGATGTGCACTGCCATGTGCTCCCACTGTGACGTGCACTGTGTGTGCTCCCCACTGTGATGTGTGGTGTGCTCCCCACTGTGATGTGCACTGCGTGTGCTCCCCACTGTGATGTGTGGTGTGCTCCCCACTGTGATGTGCACTGTGTGTGCTCCCCACTGTGATGTGCACTGCATGTGCTCCCCACTGTGATGTGCACTGCATGTGCTCCCCACTGTGATTTGCACTGCGTGTGCTCCCCACTGTTATGTGCACTGCGTGTGCTCCCCACTGTGATGTGCACTGCGTATACTCCCATTTTGATTGCTCTGCATCCAGATGACTGCAGACTTGAAACTTCTTGTTCCGGTTTACCCCCTTAGGTTGTTCATGGCAGATATTTGGTCACAGTGATAAAAGCCTGACTAGTAATGTACCTAAATAATAGTAAGAAAACATTTCACATATTTCTCAGTATCTACTTCTAAAATTAAAGATAATAAGAACTTTAGTCAAAACATTTGTGGTGATCTCATTTAGGAAAGTAGGAAGTTTAGTAGAAACTGGGTTCATCTTGTACCGTGTTAATAAGGTCTGAGTCGTAGAGGCTCGTAATCATGAAGATCCTGTCATTGTCTACAACTTTGTAGAGTGCCTGATTGCTTTAGCTATAAGGAAGGATGATGGAGATGTCTTATAATTACTTTTGAAACTATGCATATATAAACTAACCAATCTACCATCTACTATCTAATTAATATATTTCAATAATCTATGAATCTACCTATATATAGTCATATATATTGTCATCTATCTGTCTGTCTGTCTATCTATCTATCTATCTATCTATCTATCTATCTATCATCTATCTATTTATCATCTATCTTCTACCCTTTACCAATTTAACATATCTCTCTATCATCTATTATCTATCTTTTTAGCATCTATCATCTATGCATGTATGTATGTATGTATGTATGTATGTATGTATCTATCTATCTATCTATCTATCTATCTATCTATCTATCTATCTACATACCTACCTATTGTTATGTATTATCCTTCTCTGTAACCAATAGCCTGTTTACTATCCTATATGTCAGCATGTTAACATAATTCTTCCTTTCTCTGAACTTCTGTAGCTGAACAAAATTCTGAAACAAATATTAGCTGTCATATATAGTGACATTTTCAAGAGAGGTGCTAGATTAATATAGCTAGGACTTGCAAAGAGTTTTGAGAAAATATAGGGTTTGTTGGTGTCAACATGTTGCCCCTGTTCTATGCTCTGCACAAGGAGTGGGAAATCCAGTATTAATGCTCTGGGAAGGCTTCATTCAGAGAAGCGATGTAGGGATCCTACTGTAGGTTTGGATGCTGCTCCTGTGGGGGTGCTAGTGGAGACAGCTTGGGCAGGCTGTCTCTTAGCATCTGTTGTTGGGCCCGAGTTTACTAAGGAGCATCTAGACTAGTTGTGGGAAAAGCAAAGCAAAGAGAAAAATCAACCCATGAGATGAACTGTGATCTACAAGGATGGTGGGAACTTTCAAGAGTTTCAAGCTTTTAGCTTGTCTCTGCTCCCACTGACTCCAACTCCTCACTGTGGGTGGCCAGCAGGAACGCTGGGCTGGTGTTCATTCCCATGCGGCTGCTCAACATGAGAGAGCCAGAGAGTGGCTCTCAGCCCAGGGTCAGAGGCATTGAGCAGATCTGACAGGAACTGGAGTGGCTGGACATGTGGGCATGGTCCTGAAACAACAAGGCAGTGAGCAGCCAGCATAAAAACTATGGCCACCTTTTCATTTATATGTGCTCAATCTTAGGCCAAAGGTGTCTCTATAACCCAAGACTACAGAGAGGAGGAAAAGCTGCTGAATGTAGTTCAAAGTCACAACAGAGGCCCAGTGCTGACCACGAGTCTTGTAATAAAATGTACTTTGACCAAACCCACCTTTGGTCATTCCATTCCCAAATAAAGGACACAAAACCTTTATACTTATAATAAGCCTTAAAGCATTAGAGCTGCACAGATATCAGTCCTCAAAGCTATTTTGCCTGCTTCCCTGTCAATAACTCTGTGATATAACTTGCCACATTCCACTTGGGCTGCTCTTACTCCAGCTGGCCAGCCCTCATAGCCATGTTCTCACAATTCACCTATCCCATGGAATCTTCTCCTCTCTTCACCCCCCCCCCTCTCTCTGCTTACCTCTCCTCTGCCCAACTATAGGCTGTAGGCATCTATATTCAACCAATCATTTTTTAAGGACCAAGGTTACATAGCATCACCTGGTGTATGTGAGGATCTCCTGGTCCCTGAGGATCTTGGGGGCCAGTATTTTGCATTACAATACATAGCAAAGACCAAGCCTCAACACATGCAGACATTCTTAAAGACACTGGTGGAACTCTACATCCCTTGCTTCCCATGTCTCTGCTTGACATGGGATGGACTCAGGTCACATTGCAGTTAGTTCTGAGACATTGCATGCTTTGTATGTACTCCTGTGAGTTTGGAGTTATGGAAACTAACATCTGCTGAGAGAAGGCTAAGAGGGAGATGTTGCTACCACTTCTTGATGGCAAGTGATAAGATGTTGCTGCTGGGGACGGCATTGTCAGGGTCAGGAGGGAGGGTTACACGAAGGCCAAGCATAGGTATTGCAGGCCAGGGTTGGTACATTAGTGACATTGAATAAACACTTGCTGAGTAGATGACAATATTTCACTTCAGCTTTCTCTCTCCCAACATCCAATTGTGCTTGGAATGACACCGTATTCATTCCATTTTATTTTTTGAGACAAGGACTCAAACATCTCACTCATGACCTAGCCGAGGATGGCCTTCAGCTCCATCCTTCTGCCCCCATCTCCTGGTGCTCCATTATGGGTGTGTGATTACCATTTGTTCTATGTAGTGCTAGGGATGGAACCCAGGTTGCTCATACAAGGCAAGCTACATTCCCAGTCTATGGTGACCAGGTTTTGACTGTCATATATAAGCAGAAGTATTGTGGAGACCTTCCAGGAAGGCTGCTTATGGAGGGCTGACTCTGGAGCGAGGCCACCCTTTTAGACTTCCTAAGTGGATGAGACATGTGGTGGTCCGGCAGCCATTTTGGATTAGGAGATGACACTGTAGGGAAAGCTGTAAAGTACATAGAAGATCTGAAAGCCATTCTTTATTGGTTTCTCTGCAGTAGTGAGTTAAACATGATGGACGATGTCATTCATAATGTTTAACTAACAATAATAATTTTAGGAGCTAATAATAATTTTAGGTGCAGTTGGTATAAAAAAGTAGGATTAGAAAGATCCAGTCAAAATTCATGACAATGGCCTTAGATAGGAGAGGAACAAGTTAAATGAAAGATAATAAAGTTACAGAGTAGACACTCTTTATGCTTCTCCAGCAAGCTAGAGGATGATTCTAAGGAAGCTTTGGAAAATACAGGCTATAAACTACCCCATCCAGTCCAGGTTTTGGCCTGTTGCTTTTTCCAGACCATTAACAACAACCTGTTCGGACAGGGACAGGGTGTTCTTGGTCCCATTTTAGCAAGAACATGTAGTAAGTACCAAGAGATGATATCATTAATTGTGCTTACATTCACAAAAATGTGCCTGCTCTGACCTCAAGCGAAACCGAAAGCCAAACCCAGCCCATCTCAGTTTTTAAAGGGCCAAGACCATTCAGGTCTAAACTTCCTCTGTGTACCTGCCTGTCTGTGTATGTCTGTCTGGACGTTGCTCTTACTTTTTTTTTTTTTCTTCTAGCTATGTAGTTGTGGCAGTGTGTGTGTGCGCGCGCACGTGTGTTTTATACATGGAGATGGAGAGGCAGAACAAAGACACAGAAATAGAGAGAGAGAAAAGTGACATTGAGACACAGAGACACAGAGGTGGAGAGGGATGGAGAAGGATGGAGGGGGAGAGAGAGAGAGAGAGAGAGAGAGAGAGAGAGAGAGAAAGAGAAAGAGATATGAGTGCTTGCTAGTTGATTTTTTTTTTACATATTTTTCTCACTCTTCATTTCCTTTTCATTTTTTTTTCCAATAGGCTGGATCCTTCCATGTTGGATTCTACTAAGTGATCTCTCTCTCTCATCTATGTGTTTATGAATATATATATATATATATATATATATATATATATATATATATATATATATATATAAAATCTATCTATCTGTCTGCCTGTCTATCTATCTATTATCTGTCTATCTACTATCTATCTATCTATCTATCTATCTATCTATCTATCTATCTATCCCCCATATATTTCAGTGGCCTTTGGTAGGAAAATATCCTCCTTTGGTTGTTGGTAATCTAAGCTTATGAAGAAGTGACATTGTTCTGAAGCAAGAATGGTATGTCCCTGGTCCCCACAAAGGAGAGCTTCAGGAGGGCCCTGATGGCCCCCAGTTCTACAAGCTCATCTAACCTGCTCCTTGCTGCTTCTACACTCTCTTCCTGTTAAAATTTGCCTTATCTCTCACTGTCAACTTTTGTATTGCTTTTTGAACCTTCTTTCCTGGCTTTCTGGGGGTCCTTGGCTGGGCTTTTGTACCTGGGTCAACTCTGAGAGACTCAATGACTTGTTCTGTTATGTGTGACCCTTGGGAGGTGGGGCTAGCTGAACTTCTAGCCCAATATTTCTATAATCAACAGCATCATTCCAGAGCTGAGCACTGGACAGAAGGATGCAGGCAGGCAGAAGTGTGCACCATTCCGGAGCCTGGAACCGCCAGCCCAGCTGTAATAAAGTTGTCTGTTAGGAAGTTATCTTTCATATGCAATTGCTTCCCCTAAGCTCTTAAGCACATTAACTGCACCTGTAATTATATACACCTCAGAATTGCATAAAAGGTGACTTCTTAGGCAGATTAAATAAACCTGACGTGTCCCTTCCATCCTCGATAGCCTGCTGTTCCTCAGTGTGAGGAAGAGTGGGAAAGGACGGGAAGCAGAGGCAGTGCCCGTTAGCTGCTCACCAGTGAACTTTGTCTCTCCTTCACAGCAGATAATCGTGCTGTGTGCACTGCACTTGACAGGGCCCCAAGGGCTGAGTGTTCTTGCAGCTCTCCTCTTCATAGCCCACCAGATACTGGGATGCTTGTATCTTAAACAGCATAACTCCCTCCCTCCAGGGAGTGGCTTTGTGTCAGGGTGCAGATAGGATTTGGGCAGAAAGTTTCATTAGTTCTCACTGACCTATTTCTTCAATGTGACTGTTTCTTCTCCTCCTCTTCCTCTTCCTCTTCTTCCTGTTCCTGTTCCTCTTCCTCCTCCTTCTCTTCTTCCTCTTCCTCTTCCTTTTCCTCCTTCTCCTGTTCTTTCTTTCCCTTGTCTCCTTCCTCCTCATCCTATGAACCTTTATCAGGCATCTTGTGTGCCTGGAGAGAAAAAGGCAGGCTTCCTGAATCTTGACTCTGTTGCTACAATCCCTTCTAGCTGAGGTCTCTCCACCAACAGCAGGGCAAGTCTGGTGCAGTGGCTACAATGTCCACCCCAATAGCCTGGCATACTTCTCACATTAAGGGTGGGTAGGTATGGACAATGAATGACCTAGCATTGTCTTCTGTCAAGCTGAGCTTTCAGAAGCCATTCCTTGTATCATGTCAGCAGTAACCAGCTGGTAACTCACGGTGTCTATGCAGACTGCCTACAGTTTACTTTATGAGTCTTCCAGGATCAGTTTCATCTTTGGATGAAGATTCCTAGCATCCTAACATATGTTTACATACATGGTTGTCCTTTGCATTCAGAGACTGTATTTAGAGGTTGCCTCTTTATTGCCTGGATATAGTCTTTCTGAGGAAGAACTACAGAAGAGTGACCTGACACTCTTTTGGAAGGGACCAGTGATTTATCTACATCTAATTTGCAAACGGTGGTTGGCTGTGGAAGGAACCCCAAAGGCATGAAAAGACAGAGTTCCTTCTTTCAAGGTTCTGTCATCTACTTAGAAGAAGAAACGCACCATGGTATGTGCAGGCAATAGCACATGCTGGGTAAGAGTGGAAACAAAAAGAGAATCATCTTTCCAGAAGGAGCCCACCCATGACAGAGTCATCTCAAGGATGACAGTACCAGGACTTTCACCTGCCAGGTTCCTATGCACAAGCATCTCTCTCATTTTCTTACAGTACCAAGGGGTGTACCCAGGTCAGATGAGAAAAGGAAGGAGGTTACTGGGGTGCCTTTGAGGTCATGCTGTGACTGCTACAAAATTAATGTAATTAAAGAATGAAAATTGACTGTCTGGAATTGCAAAAAAGATCAGGAAAGCTAGGGGATTGGTGAAGGGGCAGGAGGCCATAATGGGGTGCTGGGAGAAATTGGAGGCCCAGGCTCAGTGTCAAGGTTCCTGGAGGAGCCATAGGGGAAAGGGATTGGGGGGTGGGGGACGCTTTGTTCCTTTCATATCAATGTGAGGGGCTTCCCGTGGGGGATCTTTTAGAGTCATCAGTAAAACTGTGGCTTTTGCAAGGATTTTCAGAGTCCATTTTATGGCTTCTCAGTGGTGCCTGTGGCAGAGGGCCAGGCAATTCTGAAGGGGAGGGAAATGGCTCTCAGGCCTGGCTAGTCTCTTTGGAGGCCAGAACAATTTGACTTCTCCCCTTGAGACACGGTAATGGAGCTGAGAAGAAAGGGAATGAAGTAAACTCCTTAAAGTGTTGATGACGTGACAGATAGCCACTTCCATTTAGTGAGTCCATGTGTTGTTAGGGCTGTGGGCAGGTTTGTAGGCTCATTCATTCATTCATTCATTCAGCAGCCAAGCACAGAATCCCTGACCACGTCTTCTTGGAGTTTATGTTCCGGCTGAGGATGTCCTAATGGCAGGCATCCTTCAGATAGAGCCTGAGGTTATGGCTGTTGTTGACAAGGCTTAGTTGATTGGTGACAAGACAGACAGCAGCTGTTGCAGCTGTTCCCAAATGCATCTATGCCAATGGGTGCTGGAGCCTTCAGGTCTCTTGGGCTTCCTTCTAATGAGACGAGTCCTGGTCCTGAAAGTCTGGGGTGGGGCTGCAGAGGATGCATTTTCAAATTCAATTTCCCAAATGATTTTTGTTGGTGGTTTTGATCTGGGGAATAAATTCAAAGCTCTTGCAGTCTACCCTGGAGCTATATCCCATCTTTGTTTTCTAAAGACTTAAAATTTGAGACAAAGTCTGGCTAAATTTCTCAGGCTGGTCTCAAACTAGAAATCCTCCTGCCTCGGCCTCCTATGTAGTTGGGATCATAGGCAAGCACTACTTTAGGTGGCTTAAGTTCTGAGCATGCTCATTATTCAGAAAGCTACATNACCCAAAGGTCTGCTCCTGTTGTCATGCCCAACCCTGTGAAGTTGACAATCAAGACTGATCATCAAGTACCCCTGTACTTGCCTAAAAGGCCAAATGAAGAGACATGGGTTGGCTCCTAAACCTCATCCAGTTCAATTCTAACCACACATTGCTGTCGTGTGTGTGTGTGTGTGTGTGTGTGTGTGTGTGTGTGTGTGTGTGTGTTGTGTCAGTGGCAGCCAAAACTTGGCCAAAGCATTTACCAGTTTGTTCCTCCCCTTTCCCTAATGTGTATGCATGAGAGGGAAACTCTAAGGTAAGGAGTGATTTTTCTCCCAGGCAGACCCTGGGTAAAATTAATTACCCTGTTCTTTTTATAGCTCAGTAAGGGAAGGATTCAGTAAGGCAAGGAACAGACAGAGTAAAAGATCCTTACCAAGAACTCCATTTTATTTCCAGTTAAGAAAACCTGGACATACCATACGGTAGGCCTCCGTGTATCATAGCTTTGTGTAGTTCCTTCTCTGTGAGTGTTTGCAGACCTTGCGATTTTTTTTTTCCCAACTCAATACAATCTGGCTGTTACTCCTATGATTATGCTATGTTACATGATAAAAAATGGTGGGTTTATCATTATCTAGTTAGTTGACTTTTGAGTTAATACAAAGACTTTTCTTGGGTATGCCTGAGTTAATCAGGTGAGAGTCCACAAAAGGAGGACTGAGATACTAAGCACATGGAAACGGTGAGAAAGGGCTGGTGAGATGGCTCAGCGGGTAAGAGCACCCGACTGCTCTTCCGAAGGTGATAAGTTCAAATCCCAGCATCCACATGGTGGCTCACAACCATCCGTAACGAGATCTGGCGCCCTCTTCTGGAGTGTCTGAAGACAGCTACAGTGTATTTACATATAATAAATAAAATAAATCTTAAAAAAAAAGAAACTGTGAGAAAAATCAAGATGTGTTTTTGGAGTGTGTATGTGTATATGTGCATGTACATTTGTGGTGTGTATGTATGTGTATGTGTGCGTGTGTGAGTGCGCACGCGCAGGTGTACATGCACATGTATATGAGTTGGATAACTTTGGCTGTCTCTCCTTTGGCACTATCCGAATTATTTTTTGCTATAGGGTCTTTCACTGTCCTGGGATTTACTGTGTCAGTGGCCTGGCTGGGCAGTGAGCCTCCAGGGTTCATCTGGCTCAGCTTACCCACGGCTGGGAATTTAAGTATGTGCTGCCACGATAGGTTTTTGCACCTGGGTGCTGGGGATTGAACTCAGGTTCTCCTGCTTTCAAAGCAGGTATTTATGGCTGAGCTATGTCCCCAGGCTCGTGTGTGTGTGTGTGTGTGTGTGTGTGTGTGTGTGTGTGTGTGTGTGTGTGTGTGTGGTGTATTGCGGGGGGGTCTTTGAATCTACTGTGTGTGGTCATTTCTTAGCCAAAGACAGAAAACAAGCACAGGGACATTCAGTTTTCACCTGTCCTTGCTACCTCGCCCTGTTAATGAGCTGCCTCTTTCTTTCCTACTATTAGTTGAAAATTAAACTGAAAGGCTCTTGTCCTTAAGGGGCTGGCTGCTTTTGGTAAGTGAACTGGTTAATGAGGTCTCTGGTCTATCAGTATGTTAAGTTATTGATGAATTAATCATTCGATAACATTATTTGGGGGTAGAAGATGGTTGGGGATGGGTCTAATTATGTATCACTGGGAGGGTGTACTTGGTCCTGGCTTCTCTCTGTCCATCCCTCTCCTTCCACCCATGCCCTATGCTATATCTTCTCCATCATGGTCCTTGGCTTTACTATAGCAACAGACTTGGGCTCTCATGGACTGAGTCCTTTGAAACTGTGAGCCAAACAGACCTCTCCTCCTTTTAAGTTACTTATAGCAGGCATTTTGTTGTTATAACACACAAGTAAGCGACATACCCGCTTCCTTCCTTTCCTCCCTTCCTTTGCTTCTCCCTTTCCCTCTCAATCCTTCCTCTTTCCATTCCTTCCACTCATTCATCTCTTTTAAAAAAATCTAAACCGTGGTGACCATCTAGAGAGGGAAAAGGAGATAAAGATTGGTCACATTCTGTGGCTAGAACCTTATTATTACTTACTGTGACAAAGAATCCTCTCCCTGTCCCTCCCTCCCTCCCTCCTTGCCTCCCTCCTTGCCTCCCTCCTTGCCTCCCTCCTTCCCTCCCTCCTTCCCTCCCTCCTTGCCTCCCTCCCTCATTTTCTCCCTCCCTCCTTGCCTCCCTCCCTCTCCCATTTTCTTCCTTCCTTCATCCCTTCCTCCCTTCCTCCTTTTGTCCCTCCCTCTGTCCCTCCTTCCCTCATTTCTTTTCTCCCTCCCTCCCTCTCTCCCTCCCTCCCTCCCTCTCTCCCTCCTTCCCTCCCTCCCTCCCCCTTCCTCCTCCTCTTCCTTCCTCCTTCCCTCCCTCCCTTCTTCCTTCTCTCTTCCCTTCTCTCTGCTTTCTTACTGTTTTCTTACAGCTTCATGTCTACAACAAAGCTGAACAGATATTACACAGCTCTTGTGTCCCCATGCCTTGGCACATGACAGCATTTTTTGAACCTGACTGATACATTTGTTAGACTCCATGCATGACCTTATGTTTACCAAAAAAAAAAATCCACATACCTCAGGCATACAATATACATTAGGTTCATCCTTGGTGGTACATCTACTGAGTGTCTCTATGAATACCTGATGATGGGTGTCTACCTTTGTCATATTGTGTAGAGACCTTTTACTTTCTCTGAAAATGTTCTGTACTCTGCCAATTCTTTCTTTCCTCTCCTCCAGCTCCTGGCATCTTGATTTAGATTTCCCCAAAAGATGTCATAGAACAAAATCAAAGTATTGGCTTCTCCACTTTTTAATGTGTATTTGATATCCTTCTGCATCTTTTCATGACTTGATAACTTCTATTCACAGTGAATAATATTCAATTATCTAGATTTACCACAGTTTATCTATACACCACCTGAAGCGTGAGTGCTTTTGTGGCTTCCATGTTTGAAAAATTTTCATAAATTCTACAAATGCTTGTCGCAGGCTTTTGTGTGGAGACAAGTTTCCAACACTTTTGGACAAGGCCAAGGAGCATAGGTCTGGATTGTATGATCTTAGTATGTTTGGTTGGCAAGGAGCTGACAGATTGTCCTGCAAAATGACTTCATTGTTTGCATTCCACCCAGCTGAGAATGAGTGTCCCCATCATGCCACATTCTGGCCAGGATCTGGTGGGTCACAATTTTGGATTTTGGCATTCGAATGGGTATATGTTGACATTCTGTTATCATTTTAATTTACAACGATGTAGGTCAGGAGTATCTTTTCTCACATCTCTTTCCTACCTGAGATGAACTGGTAGTGATGAAGTCTACTTTCCTTTCTTACTATGGGCTCAGTGAGGTGGATTTTCTCTATTCTCCAGTAAAATTGTCACTAGGCAGTGACCACACATCAGAAAATGTGATGCCTAAACTCCACACAATCTCTTCACCTTTTCCATAGTAGTCATTATTCTTTTTTTGGAATTGTAGACCTTATATAATTCTAAATGAAGGAAGGGCTGTTTATGATGAGTTAGGGAAAGACTCCTGGATGTTCTCAGAAGAAGGTCCTCCATGGTCTCTCCTCACAGAGGAGAGCAGAGGAGATAGCATCGCAGGATCGCCTTTTCTACAGCTACCCCAGTGGGCTTGAAGGGGAAAGTCAGGGAATTGGCTGAGTGGTTATTGTTTGCTCTGTCTTCCTGCTCATTTTCTCCGCTCATGCCAAAGTGCAAGATTAGGTGCTGCAATCATACCTGCTGCCGATGTCAGAAATCAGCCACATTCTGTCTTTTGGGATAGACAAATGCAACCCAGACAACTGGATTGGTTAACAGAACTTTCGTGTCAATGGAGGATGGCAAGAAATTACACCCATTCTCTTTTCAAGTGAAATATTATTCCCCTATTGTACAGCTTCAAAATTTCAAAGTTACAAAGTACCCAGAGCCCTGGAGATGGTATAATTTAGTAGGCTGCACCATTTTGTAATCTAGCCCTAAAAATAACAGTGGCTAGGCTTCGTGAAAATGGCTTAACTCATGCTGCGGATGATGCCCTTGCTTCCCGGAGGCACAGATGATTGAGGATGGCCGGGGCTGGCTTTTCTCATGTCTCTTTTTCCAAGTTTGAAAAGGGAGCTTGGGGATGGACACATCTACAAAAGTGTTTGCAGCCAGTCCGCAGCCCTCCTGCTTAAAGTGAAACCCAGGGGTCTCTCATGGTTTGCACATTGAAAGTAGGCATTGTAAAAAGACTTAGCTCACCAGCAAAGCTTAGTCATATATTTTTCTCATCCATACACAAGTTTTTGTTTCAAAAAGCGTCAAGTACAGTGGATTGAACAAACATATTTATAGCTGCTTCCTCCACCCATAAGATGAAGATAATGGAATAAAAAACAAAACAAAACATAGACCTACAAGGACACAGAGAATGGTAAAGCAGACTAAGGATAAGCTACCATAGTGTAGAGGTTCCACAGTAAATGGATGTGATCACCCATTTTTTTTTCAAACAAGCTAAATCTAAATTTAAGCTACCCAAAGAAGCAGCATAGAAACAGGCTATATAGAATAACAGATCTGAGGAAGCCCTAGAAACTGTAGTGATAAGGACTCTCCACCCCTTAGAGGAGCAGGTATGGCCAAAAAAAACCGATTCAAAGTCTTCCAATGAAATAATTAGAACCTTTTGATCTCAGATCCTCCCCTTCTCCCATGGTAAAGCAAGATTCCTTCACCATAGATCACAGTGCCACATTCTTTGGTCTGAAAACACAGAAGAAGAATGATCTTGGGTAAGGGGACACCAGCTTCCACTGAGGGAGGAACCTCAGAGAAAACAGGAATCCATTGAGTATCCATACTGAACACCTACTCCATGGCTTTTATTCTCTCAAGCCCAGGCAAAGACAGACCTCTGAGACTGCCCCTTACCCCTACACCATGGTAGGCTGATTATGGTTGGTGGCTTGCAGGCCAAGGAGATCATAGTCCCTGGGGTCCAAGATGGGTTGTTCCCTAGCTGTATGACTTTATCTGGTTAGTTAGTCTTGGTAGCTCTCATCTGAAATTCTGGTGAGGAGAGCCTTTAGTGTGTAGTTGCTCAAAGTCAAGTGAGGTGGTAGGAATAATGACTCTGAGGAGAGACGCAACTATTTCTGAAATAATCTTTGAGAGATCTTGTAGAGACATTTCAGTGTTCCTCCAAGAGTCTTCTTTTTACCAGACTCTTCAGACATCAGTCCAATAACTAGCATAATAAATAACTGAGAGACTTTTTTAACCCTTCCCTCCCACTTCAATGTTAGCCACAGGTTAGATGATTTCCTTCAAGCTAGTTTCAAATCAGCATAACAACTTTCTATTTTTAATATTTCTTTTTATATCACACATTCCTGAATACTTTCCCAACGATATAGCTCTGGTTTCCAAACACATTCTATGCTCTACTTGACTGTATGCTCTTACTAGACACCCGTCTTTCAGAGGCTCCAAGAAATCTCTCAATTACTGAATGAACACCATTAATACATATATCTTGAGGAATGCCAACCTAAATTAAAATATTCCAAGTCTCACCACAGCCTAACAGATTCCCTAATTAACCTGTGAATACTGTCAATCTGCTAATATAGTTCTCTTGTTCCTTTAGAAACAAGTTATATAAAATTTCTTTTATTTACTCTTCTAGTTGGAGAACTAAGGCATCCCTTGGGATATCCCAAACTTCCTGTCAAAAGCAGATAACATAAATTAGTGTACTCAATTGAATAATTGGTTTTAGATTCTATTTCTCTCTCTCTCTCTCTCTCTCTCTCTCTCTCTCTCTCTCTCTCTCTCNTTCCATGCCTTGTCCTTTCTGTAGTGTCTCTTGTCTGTCTTTATTAGAATCATTGTGGGGAGGTGAATTCTTAAGGGCCCAGGAGCCTGTCGGCACTAGTTTCTGTGGTAGAGTTGCTACGGTGAGTCTTTTATCCCCTAGATTGGCCCCCAGGGCACAGGCTTGGGTTGACGGTAAACCCATTTCATGGAACAGGCTAACTCGTATCTACTTGTGTGATTTGTCTAGGGTCTTTCCTTCCTCATGGGGTCATCAGGGCCAGCTTTGACTTCCTCATGGGGTCATCAGGGCCAGCTTTGATTTCATCATCTCACTTTTATTTTCTTTTAATCACTTATTATATCTCTAGATTCATCCATGTTATAACATGTGATTAAATTAGGTTTTTACTGCCGGTATCATACTCTGGAGATACAATGCAACTTATCAGTTGCCTGTTTTTCTATGAAAACATGGTAGGCAGCTTTACCATGGTCAATTCCTGGCAAAATTCTAGGACACAAGGGTGGAAAAAATGGGTTTTCAATGCCTTTCATATTTTTCTCAATGTCGTTTTCAGGGACCTCGGAAGAATCCTGCTCAGCACACAGTACAGTAGAACACACCCATATTGAACTGATATTGTAAGTGATAGGTAAAACCTAGGGCAACTTCAGTCATGTTTCCACCTAGGCCACTGAGGTAGAGCACTGCCTCATTCTGGATCAGTGGAAAGCATACCAGGATGAAGACCAATATCCAATGACCAATGTCTGTGTAGCTGGAGAAAGTGGGCTCTCAGAAGTCACTTCCCAATAGCCCAGCTTCACTCTTGGACTTCTAGGAACCAGACAGATCCATGGGTACAGCCGAAAAGCAAATGGAATGAACATTCTATTGTGGATGTTTAGGTTTTCCCCAGCCTGAGGATGAGCTTTGAGTGATGGTATTTGGCACTGAAAATGATGCTATATACAGTGTTCCTTCCACATACATACTTTTAAAAGTTAATTGATTAATTATTTAATTTACATCCCGATTACCGCCTCTCCTCCTTCCGGTGCCCCCTCACAGCGTCCTTCTCCACTTTTTCTCTGAGAGGGTAGAGGCTCCACCTTGGTTATCTCCCCACCCTGGCACATCAAGTCTCTACAGGGCTAGGCACATCCTCTCCCACTGAGGCCAGACAAGGCAGCCCAGTTAGGGGAACAGGATCCATAGGCAGGCAACAGAGTCAGGGACAGTTGTTGGGGGGAACCCACATGAAGACTGAGATGCACGTCTACTACATATGACAAACATACTCTCAAAGTCGTCTTGTTTTATTATTTCTTTTGATAGAAACTCACTGTGTAGCCCAGGCTGGCCCTGAACTTGTGGCATTCCTCTTGCCTTTAGCCTCTGATCACTGTGGTTGCAGGAATGAGCTACTGTGCCTTGCTCCATTCTGTGTTAAAGAGTATAAAAACTCACTATTTCTCAGGAAAACAACTTTACAAATGATGCTGCTTTTCACACCTATGGTTGAACTTAAGTTTTATTTTATTTTTTTCTTTAAGAATTTCATTCTATTTGGAGTGTGTGTGTGTGTGTGTGTGTGTGAGAGAGAGATGTGTGTCACCCGTGTGAGCACACGCCATGGTGCAAGTATGGAGGTCAGAGGACAATTTCAGGAGTCTGTTCTCTTTTGCTACCATATGGAACTTGGGAACCGAACCCAAGAACTTCTCTGTCAGATTCAGCAGCAGGGATCTTCTTGTGCTGAGCCGTCTTGGTAGCCCAAATGCAGATTTTCTGTTTACAAATGAATCTTTCAGCTGTTAATTGGACTTCTCTGACACAGCAATGCATTTTTAAGTTCTCTAGCTGGTTAAATGTAAAAGGATGAAAATTTAATTAGAATATTTTTGGACAAATCTTTTCACAGGGAACTTTTTCAAAATTATACTTTTATAATTAAAAAAGATCTTTTTTTTTTTTTTAATTCCAATGTTTGTAGCAAATCTGCTTGGGAGGACCGGGAGGACGGGCACTGTCATCCCTCTGTGTGTTTATGACCTGTGGGGTCTGCACAGGCTCTCTCTGTAGGTGCCGGGGTCCCTTTCTATGGATACCTGGGACCCTTTCAATAGATGCCTGGAGCCCCTCCATGGCTAGTAAATGGGGGTGGGATAGAAGCCCAGTAAGCTGTTGTTCACAAGATCTTTCAGGTGACTGCTACATGTTCCAGGTTCCCCAGCTATGTGAGTGAGGGACGCAGAGTTTCCTTTCTGGAAAATCACTTGGTGTAAGGTAGTAGCAACCACACCCCTGCTAGCCAGCAAAGACATGCATGGTTCTCACTTTCCATTTGGTAGCATTTAAAATGGCACTCATATGCCAAAGACTCTAATTATCAGGGGTCAATCTTTTGCTCTTTTTTTAAAAAAATGCAATTATTTCATATTATTGAGATCTCTGAAAATTCCAAAAATCATCTGTCGTTCCTATGTCACAATTCTTTTTGGGGGGTGGGGGACAAGTGAAGTAAATAGTCACCATTCTGACCCCTGGACAACATCCAGGAATCCCTTTCCCAAAGACACCCAGGTCTTGGCACAGGGCAGAATAGCCCATCCAAAATGCTTCCTTCTTCAAGACAACTATCAGAGAGTTCACCTGCTTGGGGGTTTGTGACTTAGCAAAGAAGAGCTTCCTTGCCTACATACATCTCCATAGATGGGATGCACCTAAATGTCTCTCTTCTTTTAAAAGTGAATGAAGAGAAACGGAACCTTATCTCTTCCAACCTGATCCAGAGCCAGGTCAAAGTTTATGATAACCCCCTTGTATCCATCTCCCCAAACCAGTATGTCTATGCTAGCAGGAGGATTCAGAGTGTACAGACATCTGAGAAGCGGAGTCTGACTTAGTGGCATAAACTCATAATCCCAGTTACACAGTAGCAGGATGCTTGCCTAGTGAGCCTGAGGTCCTACATTCAACCTCTTTTACCATACTCCCCCTGCCATCTATTTTTTGGCACGTGTCAATTTTCACATAAAACTGTATCACCTATAGAGGAAAGGAATGAAAGGCTTGGTCTTGGCCTCTTGATACATTGCAGCCAGAATTACCTGGAAGTCGATCCAAATTCCAGCTACTTGAGAGGTACTTAGGATCGCTACCATCATAATTTTACCATGTGAATTATTTTTTATCAGTATGATTTGATAGGCACTGGTCTGTCCCCTTATCAGTGTGAGCCTGTCCTAATAGGGAAACACTGACAGCATCAGTCATAAGGCAGACATTGATTGATTCAAATGCAGTTCAATTGTTGGTCCTTTCCCATCTCCAATTCTGGTTCTAAAAAGGGAAGAGAAATAAACATTAAAATATGACGTGAATGTTTGAGTCCCCAAAGATTTCAAATTTGAACTGCTTTATAAACGTAACCATTTTTTTCCCACTTAAAATTGTCTACGGGGCTTCTTTGCATTATGCGTATTTATCAGGAGTAACCTTTTATTCACAGGTAGTATTCTTCTGTTTGAATGGTCACAATTTATCTGACCAGTAGCTGCCATGCCTCTGAATTCTTTACCATGTCAGTGACAATGAACAGCGCTGCTGCAAGCATTTATGTATAGGCTTTGTGTGGTCACACATTTTCACACTATTGATGATAACCCTGGCGGCAGAACAGCCGTGTGGCACAGCAAGTGCGCATGTCACTTATAAAGTGCAAAGCAGTTTTTAAAACTGGCCTGACCGATTAGTTGCCTCCCCTCCAGCAGTGTAGTGGAGTTCCACAGGGCATTCGAAATGGTTTCCAACAGGATTAAGAAGAAAGGGACAAAGTGTTTGTTACAGGAAAAATAGATGTGAGGCTTAGTTATCCGTGTGGTCCGTAGCTACGGCCGATGGTCAGTGCGCTCCCACACAGCCTCTGAATGATCTTCGTCTTCGCTATGTGCTGAAAATGTTGTCGCTAAGAGCTGCTGGAAGATGCAGGATTGGGTCTTCTTAATCTTTGCTGTCTCAGCTCCCAGCACCATCTAGTCTACCATGGCTCTCAATGTGCATTAATGGACTCAACAGCAGTCTTCACTAGTAGATGAGGATGGGTGGACTCAACAGCAGGCATCACTAATGGATGAGGATGGGTGGACTCAACAGCAGGCATCACTAGTGGATGAGGATGGGTGGGCTCAACAGCAGGCATCATTAGTAGATGAGAATGGGCAGAACCAACAGCAGGCATCATTAATGGATGAAGTGCCACTGGAGAGTTACTTTGCTTCTTGTTTTCTATGGATTACGAGTGGTAATACATATTACCCAGTAACATAGTAATTAAGGCAAATAATAAAATAATCGTTGTTGGAAGGCTATTAAATGTCGAGTTGGAAGGTTGGTGAGATGGATCAGCAGATACAAGTGATTGTCAGGCAAGTCTGATGATCTGAGTTCACTCTCTGGGACCCAGATAAAGGGGCCAAGGAGAAAATTGCTTCCAGTAGTTATTTTCTAACATTCATGGTGCTTCATATGTGTGTGCGCGTGCACACACACACACACACACACATACACACATACACACATAGATACATACATACACATACACATATACTAACACATACATACATACACATATATAGACATACATACACACATACATAATACACATATATACATACATATATACAGACACACATACACACATACATACACATATATAGGCATACATATACACATACATAATACACATATATACATACACATATACAGACACACATACATACACACATACACACATACATACATACACACACATAAACAAATACACACACACACACACACACACACACACACACACACACACACACATAAGAAAACATTGAAAATTATAAAAGCTAAAGATACCATGGTGAGAAACAAAAGTATATACTGGCTAACTTTGATTGTGAATTTCTTTGGATTTAGAATTTCTCAGGAGACAATCGTCTGGACCTGTCTTCGAGGCTCCTTCCTGGAAGGGTTAGTTAAGACGATCCACCCTAGGCATGAGTGGTCTCGGGGCTCATACTGTATAAAAATGGAAGCAAAGCCAACTGAGCACCGGTTCCATCCCCGTTTGCTTCCTGACTTGTGGGGATGTGGAAGCCCCAGACACACCATGCATTCCTACTTCTGTGCTTTCTTAGTCATGAGGGACTGTACCTCTCAAAATATCAGCCACAAGAAATCCTCTCTCCTAGAATGTTTTTGTTTACAGTAATGAAAAAAGGAACTAGCACACAGATGAGAGATTTGTGTGTTACATCACACCTACTATATATGAGGGCTGGGAGTCAAGTCCTGTGGTTCTTTTTTGTTTTATTGAATATTTTCTTAATTTACACTTCAAATGTTATCCCCTTTTCCGTTCCCCCCTGAAACCCCCTACCCAATTCCCTCTCCCCCTGCTTCTATGAGGGTAGTCCACTTCCCACCCATCCCTGCCTCCCTGCCCAGGCATTCTCCTACACTGGGGCTCCGAGCTTTCACAGGACCAAGGGCCTTTTCTCCCACTGATGTCAGACAATGCCATCCTCTGCTACATATGCAACTGGAGACATGGGTCCTTCCATGTGTATTTGGTTGGTGGTTTAGTCCCTGGGAGCTCTGGGGTGGGGGTGGGCATCTGGTTGGTTGATATTGTTGTTCTTCCTATGGTGTTACAAACCCCTTCAGCTCCTTCAGTCCTGTGCTCAGTCCAGTGGTTGGCTGAGAGCATTAATCTCTGTATTTGTCAGGCTCTGGCAGAGCCTCTCAGGAGACAGCTATAGCAGGCTCCTGTCAGCATGCACTTCTTGGCATCCACAATAGTGTCCTGTGTTTGGTGACTGTATATGGGATGGATCCCCAGGTCGGGCAGTCTCTGGATGGCCTTTCCTTCAGTTTCTGCTCCACACTTTGTCTCTGTATTTGCTCCTGTGAGTATTTGGTTCCCCTTTCTAAGAAGGACAAAAAGCATCCACACTTTGATCTTCCTTTTTCTTGAGCTTCATGTGGTCTCTGAATTGTATCTTGAGTATTCTGAGCTTTTGGGCTAATATCCACTTATCAGTGACTGTCTACTGTGTGTGTTCTTTTGTGACTGGGTTACCTCACTCAGGATGATATTTTCTAGCTAGATTCCAGAGAATCAAATAACTCTATTAAAAATGGAGTGCAGAGCTAAACAAAGAATTTTCAACTGAGGAATATCAAATGGCTGAGAAGTACCTAAATAAATGTTCAACATCCTTAGTTATCAGGGAAATGCAAAGCAAAACAACCATGAGATTACACCTCACACCAGTCAGAATGGCTTAGATCAAAAACTCAGGTGACAGCAGATGCTGGCGAGGATATGGAGAAAGAAGAATACTCCTCCATTGCTGGTGGGATTGCAAGCTGGTACAACCATCATGGAAATGAGTCTGGCAGTTCCTCAGAAAATTGGATATAGTATTACCTGAGGACCCAGCTATACCACACCTAGGCATATACCCAGAAGATGCTCTGACATATAACAAGGACACATGCTCCACTATGTTCATAGCAGTCTTATTTATACGAGCCAGAACCTGGAAAGAACCCAGATATCCTTCAACAGAAGAATGGAAACAGAAAATGTGGTACATCTACACAATGGAGTACTGCTCAGCTCTTAAAAACAATGAATTCATGAAATTCTTAGGCAAACGGCTGGAACTAGGTCCTGTGGTTCTTAGGTGCTGTCTAATTCCTCTTTGGATGGAGTAAGTTGAGCCCTGAAGGTGTCTACTAAAGGTATCTAACCAGTTCAGTTCTGCCTGCTTCTTTCTGCCAGCCATCTTGATTCTAACCATCCCTCATTCCTTTTCTTTGTTATGATTTTGATGCTAGAAATGGAACAGCCACATAAAGAAAGTGTGTGTGTATGTCACTCATTCCTGAAGCCATTAGCCACTGGGCTCTCCTGTAGATAGACACCTCCATTTTGCTGGCAATGCCACATTCTTCTTCCCTTCCTCCCCTCTTCTCCTCTCCCCTCCCCTCCTCCTTCCCTCTCTGCCTTCCTTCCTTTCTTTCTTCCTCCCATCTCCATTTCCACCCTGAGAACAAATTCAGGTCCTCTTGAGTTTGCACCAGGACAGATTGATTGGCTCTAGCTCAAGTATTTTGTGGCTGTGCGTGGGATGTTTCTATGGATTCTGTCTGTGCCCAGGAACAGGTCCTTCTCTTCAGGTATGTACTTTGTTCTTCTTTGAAATGCATTTCTGGGTGCCGCTGCTATCCTCCAAACATCCTCCTGCAAACCCAGACTGGATCAGGCCGGAGCGTTTATTTATGGTCATTTAAAGTGGAAGCGAATCTCAACTGGCTATTCCACACACGATCACAACACAGAACGGTAGAAACAAATACAGACTGCCCCAGGAAGGGGTGCTGTGGAGATGGGGGTGGCTCACAACCCAAGAAGAGGCTACAGGATTTCAGGGGAAGAAGGCAGCATTCTAGAGGTGTCTGGGGCTGTAATGGGAGGCTAGGATTCAAGATGGCTCCTAGAGTGCTCAAACAGCAGTCTTCAGATTGGTCAGCTAACAATTTGTTTTCTATTTGATGCACCTGCTTCATGCTTCTTTTTCTCTCCTTTCCTGCCCATTGTTTTGATTTTGAAAATTATCCCCATGTCTTCCTTCCATCAGCTCTTAAATTATAAATCCTTTTACTGGCCACTGGGGCTGAGGGGTTGTGGCATCATTTAATGTAACACCTTAGTACATATCTTTCTGGATGGTGCTTGAACCTTAAGAAGTTATCTCTGAACCTGGCATAGTGCACGCACATCCCTTTAATCTCAGGACTTAGTAAGTAGAGACAGGTGAATTTCTGTGAAGTTCAAGGACAGCCTGATCTACATGGTGAATTACAGGATAGTCAAAAATACATAATGAGACCTGGTTGGGAAATAAGCAAACCCAAAAAACCCCAAACAAAAAACTCAAAACAGCTACCATTTTGTGAATGCCAGGGGACAGAGATCATCTGGGGGAGCAGAGCCAGAGGGGAGGTCTGGGACTGTTGAAATGTTAGGATTTGAGCTTTGGTCCTTTGAACACAGGATCTTGAAACGCATGTTGATTCCTGTCCATTGGTCTATAAGGTTTATGTAGGTAATCTTGGAAAAAATGGAATCTAGACTGATTTAGAACTGGCTTTGGCTGCTATGGACTCACTCTAAAGTGTGGCTTTGCTTATGTTGAATTTGAGGATCCTGGAGTTGCTGCTGATGCTGTCTGTGAGCTAGACGGAAGAACACCATGCGGCTGCCGTGTAAGTGGAACTGTCTCATGGCGAATAAGTCGAAATAGTAGCCCTCTTCCCTCTTAGGGTTGTCGTCCTCGAGATGATTGCTGCAGGAGAAGTCCTCCATCTCAGCACAGATCTTGAAGCAGAAGCTTTTCCCGAAGCCGGAGCCAGTCACTTTCTAGAGATAGGAGAAGGGAAAGGTCTCTGTCTCGTGAGGGAAATCTCAAGCTGTCTAGATAGATCCTTCTCTAGGTCTCATAGCACTCATACAGGAGTGTGTGCAGGAAATTAGAGTTTTGTGTGAGACTTCATGAGCCTGGTTCATTTTAAAATGCTTTAGCTGTTCAGGTTTGTTTTGTCTCTCAGAACAGTGACACACAGAACATGCAATTCTCTACGGTCACGTGATATCAAGAATTGTTAATTTATTATTAGATAATTTCTTCATATACATTTCAAGTGTTATCCCATAAGTCCCCTATACCCTCCCCCTGCCCTGCTCCCCTACCCACCCACTCCCACTACTTGGCCCTGGCATTCCCCTGTACTGGGGCATATAAACATTGTTAGACCAAAGGCCTTTCTTCCCTAATAATGGCCAACTAGGCCATCTTCGAATACATATGCAGCTAGAGACATGAGCTCTGGGGGTTCTGATTAGTTCATATTGTTGTTCTATCCATAGGGTTGTAGACCCCTACAGCTCTTGGGTACTCTCTCTAGCTCCTACATTGGAGACCCTGTGTTCTGCCCTATAGATGATTGTGAGCATCCACTTCTGTATTTGTCAGGGACTGTCAAAGCCTCACAGGAGACAGCTATATCAGGGTCCTTTCAGCAATATCCTGCTGGCTTATGCAGTAGTGTCTGCATTTGGTGGCTGAATATGTGATGGACCACCCGGGTGGGGCACTCTCTGGATGGTCTATCCTTTCATTTTAGCTCCAAACTTTGTCTCTGCACCTCCTTCCACGTATATTTTAATCCCTATTATAGGGAGGAATGAAGTATCCATGCATTGGTCTTTCTGGATTTTCTTGTGTTTTGGAAATTGTATCTTGGGTATTCTAGGTTTCTGGGATAATATCTGCTTATCAGTGAGTTCATATTAAGTGACTTATTTTGTGATTGGGTTACCTCACTCAGGATGATATTCTCCAGATACATCCATTTACTCAAGAATTTCATAAATTCATTGTTTTTAATAGCTGAGTAATACTCCATTGTGTAAATGTACCACATTTTCTGTATCCATTCCTCTGTTGAGAAACATCTGGGTTCTTTCCAGCTTCTGGCTATTATAAATAAGGCTGCTATGAACATAGTGGAGCATGTGTCCTTGTTACCAGTTGGAATATCTTTTGGGTATATGCCCAGTAGAGGTATTGCTGGATCTTTCGGTAGTACTATGTCCAGTTTTCTGAGAAACTGCCAGACTGATTTCTAGAGTGGTTGTACCAGCTTGCAATCCCACCAGCAACGAAGGAGTGTTCCTCTTTTTCCACATCCTCGCCAGCATCTGCTGTCACCTGAATTTTTGATCTTAGCCATTCTGACTGGTGTGAGGTGGAATCTCAGGGTTGTTTTGATTTGCATTTCTCTGATGATTAAGTATTTCGAACATTTTTTTAAGGTGCTTCTCAGCCCTTTGGCATTCTTCAGTTGAGAACTCTTTGTTTAGCTCTGTTCCCCATTTTTTAATGGGGTTATTTGAATTTCTGGAGTTCAGCTTCTTGAGTTCTTTGTAAATATTGTATATTAGCCTTCTATCAGATTTAGGATTGGTAAAAATTCTTTCCCAATCCGTTGGTGGCCTTTTTGTCTTATTGACAGTATCTTTTGCTTTACAGAAGCTTTGCAATTTTATAAGGTCCCATTTGTTGATTTGTGATCTTACAGCACAGGCCATTGGTGTTCTGTTTAGGAATTGTTACTTTACAATGTTTTTTTAAGCAAGATTGAATTGGCTTTGAACTTTAGTTTTTCATACACCAAAATAAACCTAGATCCTGCCCAGTTGAAGTGTGATGTCCTAATGATCTAGAGGCAACTGGTGGGGGTTGCATATAACGGTGGTTCTTCCAGTAGCCGAGACACAGTGTGGCACTGTGTGTGAATTGATAAGCAGTGTTTAAGAGCTGCTGTGAACACAAGCCAGCAGGGAAAGTGTAGGAAAGGCACTCGGAAGATTTTCAAAGCAGTTCCTTCCTGGTTGCTACATGCGGATGCAGAGCTGTAACGTCTTTATTTGGAAGTGTAAGACTAAGATACCAGTGTCCTATCAGTTTAAGGGTACATTCTAGAGCTGAACTTTTCAGTTACTCTGCAAGATTTTTTTTTTCATGCCGTTGTTTGTAAGAATCCTTAGGATGACAGGTTTGGTTACAAAACAAACCAAAACCTACCAACCAGCCAACAAAGTAGTTTAATTTCTATTAGAAAAATGAAAGAAATGTCATTGTTATGTAAAATTAATTTTTATATTTACTTGTATCGTGCTCATTTTCTTCCTTCTTATTTTATTATTATCAATTCATTATTATTATTACTTTGTTTGCTACATTGTAAACTTTGGACATCATGAATGATTTGGGTGACTTGACAGAAGGGAATTAAGATTCTGGAAGGAATTCTGGGCTGGGCCCAGGGAAGTCATGAGGGAGGTAGAGAAGAATTCAAGAAAGGATGGCTTGAGAAAAACTCCACCCAGCACAGCTGAAGTTGAAGATGGAGTGGAGAGACTCCAGCTGGATGAGTGGGACCCACTCCCTTAGAGCCTCCTGAAGGCAGTGAAGCCCTGCAGACATCTTGACCTCAGGCCTATAGGACGGTGGGACCCATCAGCCAATAATAATAAGCGCCTGATGTTTGAAGCTGAGTTAGTCTGTTAGTCTGTTGTAGCAGCTACAGGGAACTGATAGGTCCTGACTTTTCCTCCGGACTTGTTGCAGTAAGCCCCTGAAGCACGTGAGGGTGGCGAGGGTGGCGAGGGTGGCGAGGGTGGCGAGGGTGGCGAGGGTGGCGAGGGTGGCGAGGGTGGCGAGGGTGGCGAGGGTGGCGAGGGTGGCGAGGGTGAGTTTTGTCTGGTTCTGTTGGCTCTCCATGTCTTCACGAAGCCCTCGCTTTTCCTGTTTGCTGTTCTACAGGCCCCGCCTATTTTTTCCTTCTGCTTTCTTTTCTTGTCAAGTTTTGTAAGGTATTTGCTCAGTTTCTGACTTGAGAGCATTCTTTTTTCCTAACATAAGCATTTAATACTATCAAAATTTTTTATAACACGCTGATTGCGTTCTGATGTGGGATGTTTTCATGCTCACTCAATTTAAAAGATTTTCTAATTTTCTCAAGATTCCATACCTGAATCACAGATTATTTAGAAGTATATTACTTATTTACAAATACTTGGGTGCTCTCCAGAAGTATTTCTGTGTTATTGATCTCTAGTTTAATTCTGCTCTGAGTATATATACTTGGTAGATTTATTTTCTTCTAAATATAAGTTGTTGAGTTTTTGTTTTTGTTTTTGTTTTTGTTTTTGTTTTTGTTTTTGTTTTTTGTCCAAGTAAGGCCTGTTTCAGTGAATGTTCTAAGTATATCTGCAAGTTACATACATTCTGTTTTTGGGCAGAGTGTTTTGTTTATATATATATATATACACACACACACACTTATCAGCTTTCTGTTTGATTATTTGTTGATTGTCTAGAGAAAAAAATTGAAGTCTCCAATAAGAATGGTGGAGTTATAGATTTCTCTTTTGATTTGGCTGGCTTTTGCCTTATGTAATTTGAAGTTTTGCTGCAGGGCACATACATATTGTGTGGCCCTTTCAGAGGATGAACCCCAATACCATTACCCAATGCTCCTTTTATCCCTAGTGTCATTGAATTGGTCTGAGACTGATGTACCGATACTGTTTTTCTCTTGACCAGTGCTTGCATGGTGTACCTTTTTTGAAAAGCCATTTTATCCATCTGTCTCTATAGCTAAAGGAGGCAGAGTCACATCTTACCATCTATCTATTTGGCCAATTATTGTCTGTGCTGCATTCTCCCTAGCAATGAACAAGGGATCTGTGGCCTGTTTCTTCTCTAGCATTTTGTAACATTGTCTGAATTTTCATGCGTACTATTTGGGGAGAGGGGTGAGTTTCAGGCAGTTTTCCTAAGACTTAGTCTTCCCCATAATCTTATACTTGGAGATTAAATCTATAATCTTTAGGTTTCTGTTTTGCTGGGCTTAAGAACAGCATCTTACTCAGCTCTTTAAAACCTGCCTCTGTCAGTCAGGGGAGAGTCCAGGCACAGAAACAGAACCATCAGAAGCTGCACTGACTCACAGGAGGACATGGACAGGCTCACACACTCATCACTGCCCTGACTCACAGGAGGACATGGACAGGCTCACACACTCATCACTGCCCTGACTCACAGGAGGACATGGACAGGCTCACACACTCATCACTGCACTGACTCACAGGAGGACATGGACAGGCTCACACACTCATCACTGCACTGACTCACAGGAGGACATGGACAGGCTCACACACTCATCACTGCACTGACTCACAGGAGGACATGGACAGGCTCACACACTCATCACTGCACTGACTCACAGGAGGACATGGACAGGCTCACACATTCATCACAGGTGTTTGACAGGATACATCCCTGGGCTGGTTCAATGCTCTAGGGAAGGTTGAATCAACAAGACAGACAGAACAGAAGAGAAAACCACTTACATGGATGGGTAAAGTGCTGGCTAGTTTTCTTGTCAAGTTGATACAATCTAGCATCATCTGGAAGGGGGAAACTGCAGCGAGAAATGCCTCCATCAGTTTGCCTGCTGGCAAGTATGTGGTACATTTTCTTGGTTAGTAATTGATGTGGGAGAGTCCAACTCCCAGTGAGCACCCTCTGTAGGTGCTCCTGGGCTAGCTACGAAAGCCGCTGAGCATGCCACAGGTGCCAGCCGGTGAGCATCATTCCTCTGTGGCTCTGTGCTTCTTCTGCATTCCTTCCTGACTCCTGGTTCCTGCCTTGAGTTTCTGCACTAGTTCCCTCAATGATGGACAACAAGATGGAATTATAGCCAAACAAACCCCTTTCTTTCCAAGTTTCTTTTGCTTAGAATGTTTTATCACAGCAGCAGAAATCAAGCCAGGACAGTGGCAACCCTTGACATCTATTGCCCCCAAAGCTTTGCCATTGGTGGCAGGGTCTTACAGCAGAATCTCACATTCTCCAACATGGAGCTAAAAATCCTCCTTACCTAAGGGATGAAGATGCTAGAAAAGGGGGATCAACAGGATCAGGCTGATGCTTTATGGCAAGTTAGCTGGCATGTAAGTGATAAATTGTTTGAGCGTCAAGAACATTCTGTGACACTGGTCTTCTGAGTGTAGAGAAGATAATGAACAGTACAACAGCTACTTCTGCCCTACAAATCTGGCACCAAATGTCTCTTGCAACACACAACAGTCCAAATCTAGACATGGGCTAAAACTAGCCAAAGTGGCCCCAGCCTGGCTAAGTCCTCATGCTGCAAACTTACCTGAGCATCTCAGTCTTTCCCTCCAGTGACAAACCCTGGCCCTTTTCTTGCTCTCTGCTGTTGTTTCTATTTTATCTCAAACTTTTATCCCTTTATGCTTTTAGATCTCTAGTCTTTGTCTTTTCTGGATATTTTCTTATCATCTATTTTCCAGTTTGCTAAATCTCTCTTTGACCTCTTGAATCAGCCATTAAATCCACCTACCACATCTTGACTTTTAATTACTTTTCTGTGGAAAATTTTTTATTCCTTTTATAGTTTCATGTTCTCTGCTGAAATTGTCTATATTCTCATTAGTTTCCTTGAAGATACTAATCATAGTTACTTCCATTCCCATGTTGCATGATTTAACATCTTGATTTCTTTGTTTCCCCCATTCTTGTCTTTTTATTGATTGATTTGCCTTGTTATTTCTTTTAACTTTTTAATTGACTGTTTATTAATTTCACATCATGCACCCCAATCCCACTCATCTCCCTTCAGATACACCCTCTGCCCTTGTAACTGTCTCACCAAAAGAAAAAGAAGCAAACAATAAAAACAAACAAAACCCAAACATAATGTATCCTGGAAGTATGTATACTATATGCTATAATATACTAATACTATATTTTGTTTCTATCTTCCCATGATGGAGTCACAGACATAACTGACTATTTTCTATATACTATACTATACTATGCTATCGCTACTAAGTAGGCAGATGTAAGCCACATTACTATTGAATATCTTAAGCAACTGAAGAGGCATTAACTCTTCCTGTTTACCCATGTCCTTTCCCATTCCTTCTTCCATGACTAATAACTCATGATTCCCTAATGGCTTTAGCTCCTTGAATAAACAATTGGGAATCTCAGGTCTAGCATAAGCATAGGGTTCCCTGGCAAGGTGCAGATGGAGGACTGAATGGTTAACCCTGGTCCCAAAAGTAACATGTGTATCAGGCCTCTCTTGGTTTTGCAACACCAGTGAATTTGTATACAAATTAACCCAAAAGTGAGGAGGTCTATATCAGGTCAGATGTCCCCAGCAGAATCTGCCATCAGAACTGGAGTGGAGACTCATCTATGACTCGGACATTATCACCATCTTGTAGTTTCTGAATGTCTCCCAAGGGCATCAACAACAGGTCACAGCTGGGCCTGGGATATAAGGAACGACCAATCTGGGACTTTATTTTCTACATTGATTTGTTATGCACAGGACAACAAACCTTCTATGGTCTTTGTTTCTCTACCTGTGCAATGGATATCACATCAGTTGATATTTCAAGTTTTACAATATCCAAGGCACCACTCATTAGCATTTTTCATTATTACAAGAACATTCTACGGAAATAACGATAAAGATATTCTGGCAACATTTGTTGGTTAGTCTCTGCTTTTCTGCCATCCTCTTTGTGGGATGGTCCCCTGGTCAATTCTTATCAAACCCTACAAGGTAAGGGCTACAGCTGCCCATTTCAAGGGAAAAATTAAATGTGCTGAAGGTTTAGAATGGGGATGGTGGAGAGGGCATAGCTGGAAGAGCACTTGCCACACAGCAAGAAAACCTGAGCTTGGATTTGTCCATTTGAAAATAGCCAGCTGTGCCTATGACTTCATCACGGGGAGGTAGAGACAAAGGGATCCCTTGGGGGCTTGCTCATCAAAGAGTCTGGCTGAGTTGGTGCAGTGAGAGACCCTGTCTGATAATAGTAAGGAAGGTGGGGAGTGACTAGGAGAAGATTCTTGGTGGTGTTCTCTGGCCTCTAAGTATCTACATGCATACCCACATACATGAACCTGTATGCACTAACATACATATCTGCATATCACACACACTCCACACACACATACTCACAGAAAGGTTCAAAATGAGTTTTTCAAGGTACTACAGAAAATGGTAGGTTCAGGAGAATGTATTAAGGCCAGTATCAATCCAACTCAAAGGCATGTATTTTTCAGTGATACATATCAAATCCAAGACTTGGCAAATGCTAGTTAGGTGCATCATTTCTAGGCCTCAATTGTGTCTATGTGTATGTGTTTGTTTTTACATATATATATATATATATATGCTTGTGTGTGCATGTTTATATGTGTGTGTATGTATATTTGTTTATATGTGTGTCTGTCTGTATGTGTGCATGTGTGTGTTCATATGTGTGTTTGTGTGTGTGTTTGTATGTGCATGTGTGTTTGTATGTGCATGTGTGTTTGTATGTGTGTGTGTTTGTGTGTGTGTGCTTGTATATGTATGTGTGTTTGTATGTGTGTGTTTGTGTGTGTGTGTGCTTGTATGTGTATGTGTGTGTTTGTATGTGCATGTGTGTGTGTTTGTATGTGCGTGTGTGTTTGTGTGTGTGTGCTCATGCACAGGTACTTACTTTAGCATGTGTGTGGGTGTCAGAGGATAGTCTGGATAATCTCAGGTGTGATCCTTATCTTCTCTGTTGTTGCAGGATTCCTCCCACCTCTTCCTTCTGTCTCACCACAGTAACTTGGGATAACACACAAGCACTTCAACACTTGGCTTTTCATGGATTCTGGGGATTTGAACTTAAGTCCTCACATTTGCATACCAAACATCTTATCTTTTGAGCCATCTTCCCAGCCAAACCACAGCTGCTTGACAGAAAAAAAAAAGACCCCCAAACCCAAGAGATGGCTGGGAAAGAGTACATGACACCCTGTCCCCTGCAGAAGACAGCAGGAAAGCTTGGTCTCCTGCCTGGGCTCCTCAGTGCTTTCTGTGGGATCACAAGAGTCAGGAGCACAGGGCTCCCTTGGGGGGCAGTTGACTCTGGCTGCTTTCCTGCTGTGTACCCCACTTTCTCCCACTGAGTAGGTTTTATGCAGCCCAGGCTGAGCTCCCCGGGGAGCAAGGCACTTTTCCTTAGCTCTAGTCTTAAGTTTCAGCTCTCTGTGGGGAATAACACCATGGAATCAGTGTGCAGACCAAACCTGAGTGTCACCAAGCAAATATTCCACATTTCATGTTAAATCATATCCTGAAACAAGTGTGAAGAAGTGGTATCAAGTGAGAAATATACATCTAAGGGGCTGAGATGGATTTGAATGAGGGTGAAATCCAGCCATGCTATCCTGGTCCCTTCTTGGGGAGTCTGGGAACCCCCATTCTGTGTGCTGAATGTCCAGAGATGCCCGAGGAGTGAGAGGTGTTGAGGTGAGATGGGGCATGCTGTTGGGATGTAAAGTGCTAGACACAGTGGCTGTCAGACTCTGTGCGGTTTAAGGAAAGAGATTTCTCTGATTATGCATAAATACCCACAGCTGAAGGAGGGCAGGGCAAGGAGGGAGGGATGAAAAGGGTGGGGTGAGGAGGGTGGGTAAAGAGGACAGATGTGTGTGTGTGTGTGTGTGTGTGTGTGTGTGTGTGTGTGTGTGTGTGTCAAGGAGAACAGAGAACAGGGCAGGGAGAACAGGCAGAGTGGAAGCATCTCTAGGACAGCCCAGCATACTTGCAGAATGACTCAGTGCTGGGCACTCAAGCCACTTTTCTTAGACACTTCCTTCATGGAATCTCCTGCTTGCCCACAGCTTACGCAGCCTCACAGAGTGGCATGGAGTTCTGGAAGGCGCCCTCCCTGCTGGCTTGTGTTCTGGTTTAGTAGTTTGCTTCTGACTAGGGTGGAGTGTGTCATGTAACTTGCTGTGCACAGCTCTTGTGGAGAGGCAGGACCCTAGTGTGTCCCCTTGCTCTGTGAGTTGGAGTTCTCTGCAGGATCAGGAGGCAGGCCCTGGGTGTCAGGAGAGCCAGCTCAGAGTCAGGGTGGGGATACATGACACCTAAGCCTTCCAGCCCAGCACCCTGGGGACAGAAGCAGGTGGCAGCTGAGGCCAACCTGGCAAGAGGATCCACAGGGCTCTAGGGTTGTGCTAAATGGAGAGAGCTTATTTTTAGTTGTTGGTTCTTCCCTATTTATATTGCTTAAGTGTTGGCTTATTTATCTAAGAGACTGTGGAGCTTAAAAGCTAACATATATATATATATGTTTATATATAATAAATATATATATATATATAATAAAAAATAAAAAAATGTAATTTTGCAGCAAACACTGTAAAAATAACTTTGTGAAAATAAAATGATTTTCTTTCTCTTCTTTTTCCTCCTCCTCCTCTTCCCCCCTTTCCTCTTTCTCTTCTTCCTCCTCTTTCTCCTCTTCCTCTTCTTCCTCTTCTTTTTCTTTTTTAAAAACAGGATCTCTTTTTTTTGTCCTATGCTGGCCATGTGCAGCTGAGGAAGATTTCGCTCTCCCCTTTCCTCCTTGAAGGCTGAGATCACCAGGGCATACCTCCATGCCTGGTTTATAGAGTGCCAGGGATAGAACAGAGGGCATTCTCCAGGCTAGGCAAGCGCTCTATCCACTGAGCTACCCCCAGCCAATCATTTCAATCACCGTTTCTCTTTGGGGCTCTCTGTATACTGTATGTGCCCAACTTCTGTACCATCCTAGTGGTACTGTCCTGATGGGTGGACAGTCGCCCTGACAACATCAGGGTCGTCCTTTCTTGTCACTCATTCTGAGTCTTCATGGATGGGAGGGAGCAGAAATTGCTGTATACTATAGGGGCCAATCAGGCAGCTATAAACACTTGTCACCTTCACAGGAACTCCACAGCATTCTGGAGTCTGGCAGGCTGAGGTCAAAGTGTTGGCAGGGTTGATTTGAGTCCTTCACTTGTAGATAGATTGTGTCCTCACGTGGCCTCTTCTCCGTGTGTCTGTGCTACAACCTTTTCTTATAACAGCTTTGGTCACATGCACAGGATTAGAGCCCACCCTGGGGGCCCCATCTTAATTTCCTTCTAAAGAACCTCTCTTTTTAAGGGGTCACATTCCAAGGTATCAGTGATTGAAACTTCCAACAAGAGCATGGGGCAGGCTAATAGGATAGGGGTGGAGACACAACTTAGCTTGTGACATCAGTAAAATGAAATGGCCCAAATGCCAAGGGGAAGAGAAGACAGTTGAGGATGCACGCCGCTTTGGTAGTGCAGGCTGTAAACCTGCTTGTTGGCACCCTGCCTGCCATGATGCTCCTTGTTGGACCTAATTTTCATCCTGAGTCTTCTCTTTCCTTGACCTTTGACCCATTTCATCTTCACTAACCAACACTGGCCTCTTACATGCTATCCTTTTTTTCCTGTTTGGACCCCTGGAAACAGAGGTGTGTGTGTGTGTGTGTGTGTGTGTGTGTGTGTGTGTGTGTAGAGGCCAGACAATAATGTTGGGTCTAATTCCTCTGGTGCCATCCACTTTGTTTGTTTCTGAGATGAAATCTCTCATTGGTCTGGCTGTCTAATAAGCCTCAGGGTGCCTCTTTTTTCTACCTCCCCAGGGTTGAGGTTACACACTGCCACCATGCCTAGCTCTTTTGTGAGTTCTGGGGACACTGAACTTGCTGCTTGTAGTAAGGCATGTGACTGAGCTGTCATGGTAGCCTGAAAAAAAATAATCTTGTTGGCAAGGAAATTTCAGTTCAAGTTGTAATCCTTTCAGTTTAAGGCCTAAAGCAGACCATTCCTCCTTCACACTGGTACAGCCTTGGTGCCATCTGTGTCTTGGAAGGGGCTGGGGTTAAGAATATGGGTCTGGAGGGGGGACTGTAGGATTCAAGTCTCGAGAGTAGCATGAGCCACTCTGAGGATGAGCTTGCGAGAGTTCAGTGTTTCTGTGAGAAGCCCTCTTCTTCCCTACAAACTTGTGTCATGCTGTAATCTCATTCTGCAGGGCGGATGAAGTTAATCTTGACCCGAATGGAAACAGGGGTCCCATTTCCTCTCTGTGTTCCCCTACTTACTGAACTAAGCTGACATGCGGCATCTAAAAAGCAAACACTGGGCTGTGGTGTCTGGGATGGAGGTTGCTGGGATGGAAGAGGTGGCAAAGTGAAGCATGGACATTGCCAGTGAGAGGGAGCAGCTGGGTGGGGGCATAGCTAAGGGACGTGGGGGACAGATGGCCTCTGAGCTGGGTAGGGGGCATAGCTAAGGAACGTGGGGGGACAGATGGCCTCTGAGCCTTTCAGGGCTTTCCTTGGGGCTCAGATCTTCTCTTCATTTCTTGCCCCTTCAAGGGAAATGCTTTGCAAATCAGAAGGTCAAGACTCTTCCAGGTGGAGAACCCTTTGGAATGGGCAGAAGTCCACTTTGTGTAGTAAATTAGTCATTCTAATGATTGGTGATCCCAGCAAGCCTCCAGATGTTCCCAAATGTCCCATGCCCTCTGCGCCCAGACCACCTACCACAGGAATATGGAATGGTTTCACCTCTCTCCAGAGGTGGAGGTGGCCTGATATAGAGAGGTGTCCAGACAACTGTAACCTGGTTACTGTCTTCAGTTAAATGCAAGCATCTCATCAGGGGGCCCTCACATTACCATCGAACAACTAACAGTTGCTCTGTTTACATCCTCCTCTTTCGAGGTGTTTAGTCTTTCCCCATTGGCTCACAAAGTGTACTGAAGACCTACTATGAGTCAATACATGTGCTAGCTCTTAGAACTAAGGATTACCAAGTATTCTTTGAGACTTTGAGAGTGCATTGTTAGCCAGGGGGATAGGCATTAAATAAGCAACCAAACCAAACCAAACCAAACCAAAACCCAAACCAAACTAAATCCAAAAAACCAAACCCAAAACAAAACAAAACAAACCCACAAAACCAAAAACCAAACAGAAGCAAAAAACCCACACCACCACCACCACCACCAAATCCCCCAAGTTCAACAAATGTTATAAGGATGGCAGGGACGGCAATCAAAAATGTCCAAGCAAATTACAAGCTACAAACCCAGTATACAGAGAACAGGCGGGGGCCAGGTGGGCTAAGGGGTCGGGGGCTCTTTGCTTATCAAAGCTGCTCTTCATCTGAAGTCTAATGTGGTCAGTGACATAACAGAAGGGTGGTGGTTGAAGAGCTGAAAAGATTCCTGATGTGATGAAGCAAGGCTATTTTAAGGAACTGAAAGTAGGTTTGGGTATCAGCGTATGGAATTTGGATTTTGCTCTACAAGTAGCAAGCAACCCCATGAGATAGCAGTCACACAAGACAGCACCGTGTAACAAACACGAGGGAGAACAAAAACATCTCAGGGCCTCCCAGGGACAGGTGACTGTTTTTACCTCATGTCCCAGCTCCCTCTATGTCACCTGCAGCCACAGGCTTTAGGGCTCTACCGTGGGACTTAGCAGAAGGCATCCCTCAAGTCTGGGACATGCCTTTCTCAGAGGCCAGCGAGCCCCCGATGAGGCTGGGTTCTGTCTTTGATCACAGTCGCAGGTCCAAGGCCCAACCTCAGCGAGGGAAGAGCAGGTCGCCATGAGCTTGAGTAAATAAGGAACAAATAGTCAATATTAGGGCCAAGAGAAAGAGGCCTAAAGGAGAGCAGGCGTTTTGTGCCTGTGGTGTTGGCGGTGATGAGACGTGCGCTGGGGAGTCCGGAGATACACTGATCACTGATGTGGGTGGAAGGGTCACTAGTGAGCTCAGAGGCCTCCAGGCAAGTGACGAACCCTGGCTAAAGAGGTAAAGGAGGAGGTGGAGACAAGAGAATCAGGATTTCAAAGGTGAAACAGAGAACTATTTCTGTCCACGTGGGCTAGGTCTGAGCATGCTCAGTTTGAGATTCCTTGGTCCCACCAATGTAGGGATGTCATACCCGGCCTCGTTCAGTTCTGCATAACTATACGGTGAATAAGAACATCCCCCCTGGAGCCGGGCGTGGTGGCGCACGCCTTTAATCCCAGCACTCCGGAGGCAGAGGCAGGCAGATTTCTGAGTTCGAGCCCAGCCTGGTCTACAAAGTGAATTCCAGGACAGCCAGGGCTACACAGAGAAACCCTGTCTCAAAAAACCAAAAAAGAAAAAAAAAAAAAACCCAAACATCCCCCTGTGCCCTCAACCTCCTTCAGGATGTGATCTAAGAGCTATCCTGAGAGTAACAGTGGGCATTAGTTCTGAGAGTTCGTTTCCCAACTCTTAGGGTACGGAACTATTGAAAGCCGACACTGTTCACCAGGAACATCTCTTCCCAAGTCTTCTCAGGTTAAGAGAAAATGAGAGAAAACGACCTTGTTGCCTTCTACCCCGAGTCTATTGGTCCCCCAGATCAAGGCCCAACACAAACAGCTCTAGCTTGTTCCTATCTTAAACTAGCAAATATGGCCCAGGATGGGGAGCAGCAAAAAGCTCTTGGACCACTGACACAGGCTTTCATCCTTTTATAGGCACACAGCATTCTTTGAGTATGGCTTTATTTTCTATAAATTATTATTGTGCAAGGGCACTCAGTGTTTAGAATAAAACAAGAAGGACCCAGGCTTCCTGCTGTGTTCCCCACAATGGTTCCAGGGTAAAGATAGTTTCTGCAAACACTTCCGTGTGTTTGTAAAAGACATTATGGCTAGAGTCTTGACTGCTCCCTTCCTTCCCAGGTAATATCCCCAATCCACAGTTAAAGTTACTGGAACAAGGGACAAGATCTCTTAGAACGTCAGATGTCTCAGCAAGTGTGGAGATGTTTGGTCTTAACATGTTACTAAGAATGCAGGTCATTGATAGTCCACCTGAATGATACCTCACAAATAGTTCTTTCAGAGCATACTAGAAAACAGCTATATAGCCCAAAATCTCAGCTTATTCCAAAATCTAAGTCCAGCAAGTTCTAGATATAACTTGATTACCACCACCACTGATATTTTTTAATGTGTGTGTAGGTTTGCACACTTTTGGAGATCAGAGGTCAGCCACAGTGTGGTTTCTCAGGGGATCTTCACCTGGATTTTTTTTTTTTTTGAGACAGGTTCTTTCACATGCCTGGAACTCAGTGATTAAGCAGGTAGGTTGGCCAGTAAGCTCCAGGGACCCCCAGGTGGCTGTTCTAGCCATCCCCTCAACCGCTGTGCTATGGTTACAAGGGTGTACCACTCTGCCTGACTTTTTTTTTCTTTCAACTTTTATTAGATATTTTCTTCATTTACATTTCAAGTGTTATCCAGAAAGTTCCCTATATCCTCCCCCCTCCCGGCCCTGCTCCCCTACCCACCCTCTCCCACCCCTTGGCCCCGGCGTTCCCCTGTATTGGGGCATATAAAGTCTGCATAACCAAGGGGCCTCTCTTCCCATTGATGGCCAACTAGGCNAGATGGAATATCTTCTGGATATATGCCCAGTAGAGGTATTGCAGGATCTTCTGGTAGTACTATGTCCAATTTTCTGAGGAACCGCCAGACTGATTTCCAGAGTGGTTGAACAAGCTTGCATTCCCACCAACAATGGAGGAGTGTTCCCCTTTCTCCACATCCACGCCAGCATCTGTTGTCACCTGAATTTTTTATCTTATCTGCCTGGCTTTTTAGTGTAGATGCTCGGTCTTGAACTTGGAACAAGTTCATGTTTGTAACTTTATCAACCCCTCCCTAGCCCCTCAGGTATTTTTTGGATGTGAGTTCCAGGGGGCAGGATCCTCTTATTTCTCAAACCACCTGGCTGGAGGGCACAAAGGAAGTGTTTGCTGAGCAGAGCAAAGGTAGTTCCCCCTGTGGCTGGAAGAATACATCCCTCTACAGTTTCCACCCATGGGAGGGGAAAAATATTGAACGTGGAATGATTTAGCCAGGCTGTTGCAAACGTGGGCTCTGAGGTCATAGAACAAGGGTTGGAGTGCTGGCTGGGGCGTCTCAGCTGAGTGTCTTTAAAACCTGATTTCCTCACGGAGCAGATGCAAAACAAAAGGATACAATATATAAGAAGCTTTTAGAGTGTCAGATCAGCTCAGTAACAAGAACAGGATAGGACCAAGAGCGAGTTTTGGTTAGTAAAATTCGGGAGATGAGGGAATAGTTTCCTTATACAACTAACCCCAAGTCCCTCCAGTTGACCTTTGTTAGAAACCGTGGTCCTCTGCGAATATCCATTGCAGAGAACTTTGAAGGAAATACAGCTACTGTATCTTTCTTTGAGTGCCCAGGTTTGAGTCCTGTGGTCCAATTAGAACCCCTGGGCAAAGTGAGATATAAAGACCAAAGGATGTTGGCTTGTCTGGCCCATGTAAGAACCTTGGAAAGAGTCTGTATAGTTATCCAAGTCTCACACAGACTAGCTGGCTCTCTCAGCTTTGGTTTATGCCCTAGTTTGGGTCTCAGGTTTGAGGATCACAAGGTGCTTGGGGGGGGGCGGTTAGATGTTCTGCAGAGAAAGGTGCACCTGTCTATGCCAGTGTTCGGAGGAGTGTTAGCCAAGGACCCCACACAAGGCTGGGGAAGGGGCTGTGGATGTGAACAGTTAGATCTAACTGTGATTCCTTGTCCTGTGTTGTGTGGGAAAGCCTAGAGTCTTCAACTGAAAGGCCAGGGCCAGGGCAGCCTCTCTGGTTTTCTCTCTGCATTTTTCTGGCTACCAACTGCCAGAAAGAATGTGCTAGAATAGTACTCACCCACGAAAGGAATGAAGTTCTGACATCTTGCTACAGTGTGGCTGTACCTTGGAAAAACAGCTTTAATAAATGATGATGTCACTCCCAAAGGGACCGGTATGGTACTGTTCCACTTCTGGGAGGTACTAGGGTAGACATGTTGGGACAGAGGGAGACAGAGGTCACCAGGAGCATTTTTTGGCTTCCCAGTTTCAGCGCGAGATGAGAGTGAAGCTCTGGAAATGGGTGGTGGTTAAGGATTGCACACATTTAACACCACCACTGGGGTTAAAATGAGGCATATTATGTTACTCCCACTGTAAGATGCACTCCCAAAAGATATGGTATAAATAGGTTATATATGAGATTCTAAACCCCTTTGCTATTTTTAGGAGGTAGAGAGACCAGAGGACAGTAGGAGCTAAGTTGTATGCCTGCTGGACCTGGTTGGTGTCTTCTGGCTTGGCAGGTACTAGGTAGGGCTCAGTAGGATTCAAAGGCCTACCCTTGGCTGGGCCTCGAACTCCTTCTTGTTAACACAGTGTATAGGGTTTCTCCCATTCGGCCTCTAACCTCCTCCTCATAGCACTTAAACATCCAGGTTCCACTTTTTTCCCCCCCAAAAAACCCTAATTCTATTCTAACTGCCATCTTTGTTTACTTGTGTAAACAACAGGAGCAGATCCTATTTCGTTATCACTTAAATGCTAAAAAAGAAAGAAAAACATAAAACAAACAAACAAAAAACACCCCACCAATAAGAGGGGAAAACGTGGAAGGAAAACCACCTCTGCGTGTGCGGGTTTTGAAAAAACACCCTTCTTGACAATAAACAGCCAAACAGCCTTGCTGGGAGGGCGCGGCTGGGAGTCTTTGGAGGGGGCGGGCATGCTGCTCTGCGGCGCCCTCTGGTGGCGGAATCGCGTCATGGTCACGCTCCGCTGAGGCTTCTCCAGGGGTTGGCACTTGGGGCCTTGGTGAAGGACAGTTCTCAAAAAGAGATTTACAATCACAAGCACACAGCGTGGTGCTTCAGGTGGAGGCACTGGAAACGACGCATTCATTCTGGACGGCTCTCTCTCTGATAGTGGCCAGTGAGGAAGATACCAAGAAGAAAAAAAAAAAAAAAAAAAAAAAACGAAAAAAACGTGTGGCCCATCCATTATACTTATGTTGTGTGCTATTGTTCCTCAGAGGGCAAAGCCGATGAGAGGAATAAGTGATTGAGACAAGCATTTCATTCCCTTGGCAGGAATTCAGTCATTAGCGATATACCTATTTTACAAAGGCAGATTAGATACATTAGAGATTGAAGAAACTGGAGCAGATGTTCTCCCTCTGATAAGCACCACTCTATTAAAAAAAGCAAAATAATAAAAAAAAAAGAAACAATTCTAGAGGGTTGGAATTTGCCCAGAAAACCAGAATACATGTGTTTTCGGTCCTTTGACATTTAAAAAATTCCAAGAAATACTATGAGTGTGATCGCTGACCAGCATAAGGACTTACATGGGACTGCACACAGCCACAGCCACGGTGGCTAAAGTAATGAGGTCTCCTCCGTGTGTGTGTGTGTGTGTGTGTGTGTGTGTGTGTGTGTGTGTGTGCTCACGCACGTGGGTCACAGGTACCGCACATACTTTCAAGTTCTTCAGTAGCTTCTCGTGGACACTGTATGTTTTGAGGCAGCCTTTGTCACCATTTTGTAGTCCCAGGAGGAGGTGAGGTTCCAGTGCTGGTGACCTGATGACGTTCAGGTATAGCCCCCAAATCTTAGTGACGAAGCATATCCCCTGGGTGTTAGTGCTGGATGTAAATTCTTGTCGCCACATCTGTCCTTCTCTAAGGAACCTGGAGGAGGCTAAGGCTACTGGACTTTGAGGGTCATAGGTTGTATCAGACTCCTCTAGAGTGCTCACAGAGACCTGCAAAGGCTCGTCCCTAACTCCTAAAGATGGTGTAAGACAAGTATTGATCTGGATGGGGCCCAGCTAACTCTGTTGTGTGGCTCTGCTTCTAAGACACTGGTGCTGGTAGGATTTGAACTCAGGTCTGTCTTTTCTCACCTGCAGACCTCTGCTTAGAATCCTCTGTCTAGTGATTGGATATTTCCCTCTGCTTGGGTATATGTGCACCTGCCTTCCAAGAAATATCTGTGACTCAGCTAGCAAGTCCCAGGTGGACCTAGGATCATGTAAGGGGCTTGCCACCTAGTTTTGGATGAATGGCTTAACTATAAGTTGGCTGCTTTCTTCTGGGGGAGATTTTGTTTTTCCTCTGAGAGAGCCACAGGGAGAAACCACACACTAAACACCAGGCATCCTCTGGCCTTCCTCGGAATGTGGTGCTTCAGGTGAGGCGTGGCATGGCCATATTCAACACTGGGTATAAAGACATCATGAAGACTTAAAGGTGGTTGATTAGCATCAGGAACAGGGGGAGACCAGAATATGTCAGTCTTGAAAAGGGTTACCAAGCAACAGGTCAGGAAACAGAGGTCCTAGAAGAGGGGTCTCACAGGGCTAGTAAGTACCTGGCATTCGAGAACTGAATTTCTTCGGGTCAGAATACCTATGACCAGACCAGACCAGGCTCCTCTCATCCCGTGACCTGTGCAATGAATGGCACTTTTGTTGCTGTCACTGTGATAAAACACCTGACAGAAACCACATTAAGGAAGGAAGGATTTATTCTGGCTCCTGGTTTGAGGTATAATCCACAGTCATGGAGAGGGAGGGCGGTAGGCTCTGGTCACATGGCAGGCTTCTAGCATGAGGAAGCAGTGAAGGCTGGGCTCAGCTCACTTTCTCTTTTTTATTCAGTCTGGGACCCTGGCTCAGTCAGCTGCCCATCATCCGTCCAGGAGGCCATCTCTCCCTTCTCAGACCTCCCTGGAGACATGCTCACAATCATCCATCAAACTGACAGTCCAGAGTTACCACACGCTGTTTGTTTAGGCTTGGGCTTTTCTGAGATCAGCAATGTTGGTTCAATTCAGCATTGTGAACAACTTTGGCCCAGGGAGGTAGTTCAAACATGGTACCTTTTGTTGTGTGTGTACGAGTATGTGTGTACAAGTGTGTGTGTGTGTGTGTGTGTGTGTGTGTGAGAGAGAGAGAGAGAGAGAGACATTATATAAGTATGTGTGAGAGTGCATTGTAAGAATGTGTGTGAGAGTGTATGTGTGAGTGTGTATGTGTGTGAGTCTGTGAATATGTGTCTATGTGTGAGTGTGTGTGAGTGTGCACAGATATGAGGACAAAGACCAACACCAGGCATCCTTCTCCATCATTCTCTACCTTCATTGCATTTTGGAGGCAAGATCTGTGGATGGACCTGGAGTTCAAGGCTTTAGCTACCCTGGCTGGCCAGCAGGCCACACATCCTCCTGGCCCCATGTCCCCAGCACTGGGGATTACATCATGATAGGGAAATGGCATCACATATGACTTTTTTGTGAGTACTAACAACTGACTTCACATGGTCATGCTTGCGTGACAAGCACTTTCCTGACTGAGTCCTCAGACCAGACCTTTTCTTTTTCACAGCTGTTTTTTCAGAGCCTGTCTCCCAGGTAGGAGGAGAAATCCTTTGTAATGGGAGGAAGTGCAAAATTCTTTGTAATTGAAAGCTGTTAGCAAGGAGAATGATTAATAATAATGACAATAATGACATTTCAGCTTTTGGTCAACCATTTATTTCTTTATTTTTTAAACAATTTCTTTTTATTGCTGTTTGTTTGCATGCATGTCTGTGTGTATGTGCATACATGTGTGTGTACATCCACAGAGACCAGAAGAAGGTGTCAGATTCCCTGGAGTTTGAGTGACAGGTGGTTGTCCTGGGGACCGAATGTGAGTCATCTGCAAGAGTAGCCTGCACTGTTCAGCGCCAAGCCATCTCTGCAGCTCCCGTGACATCATTTCTTAGTCTGACAAATGTCTATTAAGAACCTACAACCCGGGGCTGGTGAGATGGCTCAGTGGTTAAGAGCACTGACTGACTGCTCTTCTGTAGGTTCCGGGTTAAATCCCAGCAACCACATGGTGGCTCACAACCATCCGTAACAAAATCTGATGCCCTCTTCTGGAGTGTCTGAAGACAGCTACAGTGTATTTGCATATAATAAATAAATAAATCTTAAAAAAAAAAAGAACCTACAACATATGGCCCCATGCACTCAGAAGAGCAGATCAGGTGAACAGGGGAGGGTGTTGGGAAGGCACCCTGCAAGGGAGAGAGATGTGAGGGTGTGCTGTAGGGATGAGTGGAGAGTGTGGTGCCACTCAGGCGTGAAGCAAGTCACGCCTCCATTTGACCTTCATCTGGAGCACAGGAACCATGAAAGGACTTTGACGGGATGAGAGCTCTGGGCACCAGAGTGAGGAACAGTTCCAGCCACTATATACCCAAGGCCCAGGTGCTATATTAAGCAGCACGTGACCAGGTTTGTTTCATTTCTTCTCTGATTGCAGCTTCTTTCTCCCTCCTTAGATGTCAAGCTCCTTGATTAGAAATGGGGTTATGACCCCATTGGCCATCTGTGTTGCTATGACCCCATTGGCCATCTGTGTTGCTATGACCCCATTGGCCATCTGTGTTGCTATGACACCATTGGCTATCTGTGTTGCTATGACCTCATTGGCCATCTGTGTTGCTATGACCCCATT